>JAOVYW010001382.1:11529-28544 GCA_025775045.1 Hiodon tergisus | reverse complement strand
TGGACACAGAATAGGTAATGTTTACTCCTAGTACATTGACAGTTATGAAGATCATGGTGAGTGCATGAAGACAGAGTGATGAATGTTTACTGCTAGTAAATTGTCAGTTATGAAGGACATTGTGAGTGCATGGACACAGCATGAGTAATATTTACTCGTAGTGCATTTTCAGTTTTCTCAGTATCGACACTGATATTTTTCCCCTTAAATGATTCAAGGAGTAACTTCTCTATTTATTTGATCATTGACTCTAAGACATATAGCATATCATTAACCCATAATTGACTTTCTGACCTTCCCTTTACGTGTAATCATCATGTCAGCATTTCTCAAGCCCTCCTGAGGCCGGGCAAAGCACTGTCTTTTTTTTTACTTTTATTGGTCTTTAGACCAACATGAATATGAATTACTAACTGAGGATGAATTGCGTAGGACACAGTAAGCAATCTGCCTACGTAGCTGTAACCTATGTGTGTGCACAGGGGAACCCTGGCTGAGTGTCATAACCCACATCATTGTATAGCAAAAGTTAAACAATAAGTGACATACAAGCTAATTAAATAGTGTCATTTAATCCTCCTGAGTAATTATTGAGGCTAGGTGGTCATAAAATATTTGAACTACGTTGATCTACATTCACCATAAACTAATCCACAAGTTCTCTGATGTTCTTTCGAGTGCCAGCTCTCAGTCATTGTTTTGCATACACAATGTTCGGGATACACTAGTATTGTGATCCGGCTTAATTTGGCTCAGATGTAATTACTGTATTTACTCCGTGTGAGCTATGCCTGCCTTGTGGCTCAGAGGGGCATTTCACCACCGCTCAAAGTCAATGACTTGTAGTTCATTCAATTTATTTGATACAGTTTCTTCCCCCTGCTTGGATTTTATGGGACCGTGGACTGAAAAGGAAACAGTATTTGCGTAACCAAACGACGCACCATCTGTTATTTAGCTGATTAGAAGCACTGATTTACCGGCAATACTTTAGGACGGTTGTGTGCTGGGAAAAGAGAGTCAGAGCTGGACAACGGAAGAGAGAGGCTGATGGGCAAGGCCGAGGGTGAATTATAACGACACAAAGTGAAACTGCAACGCAGGAACAACACGAAAAGCAATAAATAAGCATAGCAGGTCACTTAAAAGTTCCCCTTTCCCTGTCTGGACTTGTTGAAATTGGAGGTATGGATTTTACTAGTATCTGCTTCCCACCCACATCCTTTGTCGTTCCATTAGCATTTTAACCATCTGGGAGGAGAGAGGGAGAGAGAGAGAGGGGGGGAGCCCACTCCTGTGCACTTCTCTCAGGCCCCGGCATCTCTCCCACGCAGCCTTGGAGGAAGCCCCTCACAGCTGACGGGGCCGTGGTGCAGAGGAATCCCGGCTCTCTTGCCAGCCTCAGCGGCCATCTGGAACCTGAGGATTGCTTTCGTCTGCCGTGCCGGCTAACCCCCTCTCAACCCCCTGTTAACACACTGACAGACACAGTCTTGCACAAACGCGCAGCTCTAGAAATGCAGACATGGGGTGCGGTTGGCATACAAATCACAGGATATTAGTCGCGGTGCTACCGTTGGTTTTGTTTTCAGCTTTTTTGCTGCTTGTGTTTAATACTTTTTTTGATGGTCTCTCTCTGTAGAAAGAGTAAATAAACACCTACAGAGACATGCACATGCAGACACACACACTTTAAGGTGCTTTCACCGTGCACCTGAAACTATTCACAAATTTTCTACCTTCTGTTTCTCAAGCTTGCTTCCGCTTGTGTGGCTGTTACTCCAATTAGACTGAGTAAATGCCAGCAGCCAGCAGTCAACAGAGGAAACAATAATAGCAATATCAGTTCACTGCTTGACCTGTTTCAACTCGGATATACTTGGCACACTAGGGATTAATCCAAAAGTGAGACCAACACCATCAGACAATTTAAATTGGTTTGCTGCAGTGTAAACTCTGCCCTGTGTGACTCGAGCATTGTCTATGACAACACATACAAATAATGCTTGTGCTAGGGTCAGCCGTTCACACCAGATCAATGAGGGCCCACTGGCCCACCACAGGCACAGCCAGGGGCTCAGCCCTCAAACGGTACACACCGCTGGGCCTGCTCCCACTGCGCTGGATCTTTGAGAGCTGACCTTCTGGACTAGAGAGAGGAAGGCAGTGGGAGCGTGTGCGTGCGTTTGTGTGTGTGTGTTCTACAGAGAGACCAGTTACAGCCTCTCCAGCAGAGCGGTGACTCAGATGTGGCCCACGTGAAAGTCCTCGCTAGGACGGCCCATCGGGAGCGCGAAGGCTATCCATTAGGCGTTTGCAATGGTTAAGCTGCCGCCCGCTGCAGCAGACCTCTCCTATCATCCCTGCATGCAGTCTGCCACTCTCTCCACCTCACAGAGAATGCCCTTTAGTTTCTAACAGGTCTCCACGTCGGGGACGCAGCACTGCTACGGCTGAATAATACATCCTGACAGGCCTGGCGGTGGTCAGCACCATGGAAACCGGATGGCTGTTGTTTTAAGGGACACACTCACAGACAGGGACAGAACACAGAGGCCAGAAGCACACTGCCCACAGTTGACAGTGGGAGGTGGACACATGACACAAATAAGGAGTCACAGCGAGGGAATAATGAAATAATGAAAGAACTACAACAACTGCGAATGCCAAGGAAAAATGAACAAAAAGAGGGACAGGTGCCAAAAGGAAATAAAATGTGAACCAAAAGTAGGGGAGAATTGCCAAAATTTGCAGCATGAGTCTGGAGAAAATCAACCCTGCAGTGACAATAGCACAAAAGCTCGTAAAGAGCACGGTAGGTGAACAGACCGCACAAGAACCCTTTTTTAATGCTATCCCTTCAAGCGCAGCGTCCGTTGTGGGGCTAAGCATTAATTGACAAAGTTTGGCCTGATTACATTTCCACTGGGTGCACAGGTATAATCAACGACCAGGACAACTGAGACCCAATTGTTCAGTAAGTCCAGGTTATTTTTCATTGTAAGCTTTCTCTACCTTTTCCCCAAATGCTATTCCGTAGTATTGCCCCGTCGCAGCTACTGGGGCACGCACTAGCCCCAGTATAAAGGAACATCCCAATAGACAATATCATAAAATTCCAATATCCATGCAAGCTTACTGAAAATTTTAGGACTTCAATTGTAATTTGTATGCAAAAACACCTATTTATTTTCACACTGGTTGCAGCAAGAGCTTTCTCAGTTACACAACACAATCTATTTCTTGTCAGGTAAGATCTTTTCTGCAGTGAAAGAATGAAAGATTATTCAGCTCTGAGTACAGCAGTCTCTGTGGGATCTGCGGTTCTGTACTGGTTTTGCTATGGGGATCGCACCTGTTCAGAACAAACGTCTTTATGATGCATTGCAAGCAGGGGACCTAAAAATGGACTAACAGGGAGGATAGGTATGATACTCCACTGCAGCATGGGAAACACAGCCTGCGCATTTCACTGACAGCTTCATCACATGCACTTGGCCCAATCAGGCAACAGCAAAAAGACCATACCGTTTTTTTCTCTCTCCAACAATAATTGCTACTTATCTTGCAACACTTTTATGAAATAATGTAAGATATTATTTATATTAGCATTTGGCATGGATTTCTTTTGTAGCCAGATACGCCACTGTCCTTATTCCCACGACATTGTCATAATGAACGCTTGTGATCGCTCATAATGAACACAGAGAACACTCATGCTTGAAAGATGAGTGAACAGAGAGATTGCAACTCTGAATAGGAAGTGGTGAACAGAAGGTTGAAATCCAATGGATACATAACAATAAAAGCTTAATGCCACATTTACACCGCAGAGAGTAGAAAAGCCATTTGGTGGAATAGCAGTGAAAATTAGATTTGATTTCCCAGAAGCAATAAATTCAGGCCCCTATAGCAGATACAGTACACCACAAAGCGCTCGTCAGGCTGTCTTCCATTAATTCTGGTATCTGTGTGTGCGTGTTCGTGCATTCGCGTGTTTCTCTGTGTGTTTTTGTGCGGATGTGTGTGTGTGTGTGTGTGTGTGTATTTATACGCTTTTGACAGAAAGAGAGCTTGATAGTGTTTCTTCACGTGGGTCGGTGAGCTAACAAAAGACTGCATGTTGCCTCCTGGCCACATCACAGTCAACAAAAAACAAAAAAACAAATCATGCGGCACATGCAGTGTATAAATATATCTTTATTAAGACAAATACAAGCTGCAGTTGTAGAGGCAGACTGACTCAGCTAATGAAAAGACAAGATCAAGTCAAACAAAAGAAATTGTACGGATACGCTACTGGGGATCTTAACACGGATTACTGCATTCAGTTGGAGCACAAACACTTGCCTTTGTCATTAAATGTATTAACAGCTATATTTGACAATGTTAACTAAAGTCTGACAAATATATCATCATGCCTGGCTTTAATACGATTTAATATTTTAGACGATTTCAATTTCCTGAAATCATTCATTTTAAAAGTGCTAGAGGGCACTGTGAGAGAAATTATTATAACGTCCAAAAGTATGAGAGAATCTGATCAGACCTACACTTTAAACATAACAACAACAAAAAAGTTCAAAATGTATTGAAATAAAATTTTATTACAATTAGAAAGTCACATAATTAATGACTTGCCTACAGCCACATAATTAAATAAATGGTTACAAAAGCCCTTGGATATAATTCACCTTCACCTTCAAAAAGAGGTCTTTGTTCAGGTTCAGTGGAATTAGTATACAGGCTGAAACACGCACAGTCATGTCCTTCCTCTTTCGTTAATAATAATAATTAACCAGCCTTTAGCCACTCCACATTGGTCCATTCCACATACCACATCAGACTTTTGAGCTTGAGGTCAACTGGTAAAGCCCTAATTATTTACAGCCTTATCATGTTTGCATTCCCTTCTCCTGGATATACAGGCAGAAAGAGAAGGGAGGATTTGATAAAGACCAGCGTGCTGTCACCCGAACGCAGGCATGGGTCTGAGGAGAGACTCACAACACATTTACACATGGTTGACCAAGATGCTTGATGCCATGAGAAATGTTTTTCCTTTTCGCCCTTACTCTCTGTGCTGTCACTGTGTGCTTACTCTCTGTGCTGTCTCAAAAGACAGTGCTTGAGTCAGGTTCCGAAAAGCTAGGTGGTGACTGTTCACTATTTCGCAGCCTGATACTTCAGATGACTGTCTCTCATCTCTTTTTATACTCTGCAGCCTACTAAACCCACACAAGAAGCACCAATTTCAGGCAATTTCACCAAACAAGCCGACAGGAGGCACTGGTTACTGACGAGCCAAGAGAAGCCTTGCCGATTTCACCCACACCAGTCCAGGCAGCGCTCGGCCAATTGTAAGCCAAGGATGTGCACTGCTGATCACATATGGCATAGTCTGCGCTGAGGTGAGCACATTTACCGACTGAGCCACTCAGAGAGAAGTGCGCTGCACAATAGGAAGTGAAAGGGAGTTATAAAAAGGGAATTAATAAACCCTGTAGTGCTGATTTTTTGAGACTTACCCTGACAAGACGCCAAGAACAAGGTTGAGCATGAAAAAGGATCCGATGATGATGAGGGGTATGAAGTATAGCCAGTTCCAGGTGTTTCCTGCAGCGTCGTTGGCCTGCAACAACAAAGACAATGAGGCATGGAGGTTGTCAATGTTACTAGAGTCATAATGATCCAAAATCAGGCAGCCATCAAGGTACCTAATCCCACCTGCCGTGGTTTCTCCTCTTTTCTGCTTAATTGTTAAAATACTAGATACTCTGTATGTAACTCGTTGTGTTCAGCATTTTCAAGTGATTAATGGATAGGACCCAAGATGGACATTCACCTTCCACACTCCAGCATGGTATTCAATGCTTCAGGAAATACTATGGTCTGAATAAGGAAAAGCTCCTGATTGATTAAATATTTACACTAGCCAATGTATTGGCCTAATCGCTTAAACAGATTTAGAAACTGATTACTTCTCTTGAGCTATGTCACTGATATAGATACGTGAACATTGATGGCCAGTAAGAGTTATATATTATTTGCTAAAAAATAAATACAAACAATTCAAACATTGCACTAAGCCTTTCATAATTATGGAGGCTCTCCTCTTCCATGCTAGTTAAATAATACTAATGTTAGTCTCAATTATGTAAATCCTCTAATCTTCAAACCTACCAGGATTAAGTGGGTCCAATGAGGAATGACCATTTGGGATGAACAAAACTATATTTTATACATTAAAAACACAGCCTTCTGATGTGCTATGTGCTAGTGGACCAACACTATCCCCTATTGCATTTCAAAACACATCTTTAATCATTTAACACCCCACCCCATGACAATCTCCACTGCAAGCGCTAGTAGGTTTAAATACAATATTGACACAGTTACAACAAGCTTGTATTGAGTCTATCAAATACATTAAATTGTCACACATTTAAAAACCTTACATATCTTTTCAGGAGTGTTTATCACTGGCTAGAGGTCTGAAGAAGTTGACGGAACCCAGACAAACAAGTTTAAAGATTGCATGTCAAATTGTAAACAAAATGCCAATAAACGCTGTGCTGCTCATAAATCTCTGGCCCAGTGAAAACAGCCAGATATGTCTTCTGGCTGATTAGTTTTACTGTGAATAAAACCTGATTTGGTGAAAATTCTTTGCGGAAGAAATGTGACTCCAAGTCTGGGCATGGCGGCCGATAGCTGGGTTTCTTTTGCATACTTTTTAATGTTCAGACCTGAGCGAGTCATCTTTCTTATCAAAAGAGCAGACAGTGGCACCAGGATGTGGGGGAATGGTTGTATAAACGACAGCTGTTATCACGTCATCTCCGTTTGACCAAATTTTACTTTATTGAGGAATTTGCTGCTGTCAAAAAGTAACTTTACGAAGCGTCAAACACTATTAAAAGGCTGCAGATATGAAGTGGTTTTGCAGCACCTCTGTGCGATGTCTGTAATTGCGAGAGGGGCCAGGGTTGCTGAATCAGCAGGAGAAAGCACATACAAATTGGCCTTTCGCACATCCTCCTCCTTCCCCTCCCACTGCTGTTCCTGGAGCAACCAGTTCGCTTTGTAAACCATCCGCTCTTCCCTTGCAGTCAATTTATTCACACACAAGTGCGTTCATTTTAAAAAGACATTTTCTGGCAACGAGTTGCTAAAATCTCCTGACAGTTTCCTTGGATTGAGAATTAACTGTAAAATGTCAACACTTCTAATTAATACCTTCAAATTATTGTGGATTAAAAAGACTAAATTGACTTTCTACTCTATAGTAACTCAATTCATTTAATAAAATATATTTACAAGAATCCCGTTAACCTAAGCATTATGTTATTTTCTTTGACCCCAGTAGCACACAATACCACAAAATGAATGAACAAGGGAGTGTAAAACTACTGTTTTAATAAATAAAAAAAGTTTGTTTTTTCTCATTAAAATACTTAAACAGCTCCTTTTGAAATTCTGATTTAGGGACTTTTACGACCAGGGGATGCTACAACAGGATATAACCAGAAAGAGATTAAACTGGGGTGTCACTTCTTATCAAAATCTCCATGGCTAGACCAAATCAAATCAAATTTGTATTTGCAATAAACTTAGATACTTTTTTTTATCACAATTGATTCAACCTGGAACCAATTTTTCTCTGTCCATGTTGGGGGTGGGCACAGGATTGGCCTGTTTTGAAAGCAAATGTAGGAGGGCACAAGATGTCAGCTGTTGACCAATTGCATCGATAGCATTTTTCACACTGCATCCCACATAGCAATGCATTGGAGGTTTTGCGCTGACTGGAGGACAGGCTCATTCCTCCAACAGCACTGCTAGCCCAGAGCATCCCATGGTGATTTAAGCCCAGCCTAGTCTGGGAGGTGCTAAGCCAATTGTACACTGTCACTCAGGATTCCCAGTCACAGTTAGCCAATTGCAGTTGCACAATTGACCCTTTCGGCAGCCAGAACCCATTAATATTTATTGCTACTCATGAAACACGCTAGCCTTGTCATCAGTAATGGACTTAATGGTTAATGGTTGGGGAAAAACACAAATTTTTGGATTGACATTGTCCTTAAACTCTTAACTGGTTGAATTACTGTTCACAAAAAGCAGTCCAAAAGGGCTGTATGTGGTGCATGGGTGAAAACATTGCCCATCAGTAAACATGTTTTTGAGCCTTGGGAGGGGAAACTAAATACTTATGCTGCTAAGTACTTCACCCCAGTAAATAAGCATTGTAAATCATAAGACTTGCAAATTGACCTGGTGGCGAGTGCCCCTAAAGCTAATGAATGGAAATAATCTCAGCATTTCCAATTTTCTCAGCCCGGGCAGAATAGAAGACAGACTGCGACATTCTGGCAGCACAGTAAACACCTGTATCTCCTATATGAGGGGAACTGGATGAATAAGGAAGTGAAAGCAGGTGTGAGATAATCTTTAATAGTTTTATTTCTCCATTGAACTAAAGGGTAACACAGCACCCCGTTAAATAGTTTGCACTTGATGCTTACACACATCAATAATGCTTGATAATGTGGAATACATGAGGAGACATATTTCCTATCAAATAATGCATTTGGGTGAATTTTCCAGCTTCCTTCATCACATATAAATCCCTGACTCATCATTGTTCCCAGTGACTGAAGACGCTTATTCTGTCACACACAAAAGCAAGAAGCCAAAGCCAAGAAACTGGTTATTAGTTAGCTCAGGCTGACCGTTTTCCCCAGCATTCATAATGTGAAGTAATGCTTTTTTAGCATTCTAGTGAACAAATGCTCACATTATCTGTGCATCCAACTGTGGAGCTTGCCACATTAATATACACTGTTGATCTGATAATAATGAGCCAAAAATCTCAGAGAAGTGACCCAACCCTGAAGCAGATGTTTAAAAATATTTTCTTTTTCCTGTGCTTGATTGAATCAGTTTAATGTACTTACTAGCCTGGCTCCATCCTCATTGCTTACAATACCCAC
The DNA here is from genome assembly GCA_025775045.1 of Hiodon tergisus. Classification (NCBI taxonomy): domain Eukaryota; kingdom Metazoa; phylum Chordata; class Actinopteri; order Hiodontiformes; family Hiodontidae; genus Hiodon; species Hiodon tergisus. The sequence goes on along the minus strand of JAOVYW010001382.1, from coordinate 19,548 downwards.
TGGTTTATCATCATGTCCCCTTTTTCACAATTTTAAATTTTCAGTACATTCCACCCTGCAAACTAGACTGGTGATGTAATGGGTACTTCTTCTAGCAAATAAAGTCACAGGACTCTACTGGTGGTCAAAGGGTCACCTGCTTCAAATGTGATCTATGGGAAGAATGACAGCTCGAAGTTGTTGTGTTTTTCCCCATACAAACGTGACAAGCACGTCTCATCTTTGCAGTCTAGTGATAAACATAGGGGGGAGATGGTTGCTACAGCAAAGCAAATGGATGACCTCATAAGTCTGCATTGCTTCGAGGCATGCATAATATTCATTTACTCACAGCATGGTGTTTGTTGTATTTAGAAAATATTCTGGGAAAACTCCTACATGGACACTAGAACATAAATGCTACATTCCTCCGAAAAATTTCTTTACACACACGAAAGCAACAGCTGAGACACCAAGCTTGTTTACAGAAGTCTATATTATTATTTTTTTGTTTTAATGAAACAAGCAAGACAAAAATCACACAACAATCCTCACTGTATACTTCGCTCACAGAGGTCACAGTCTAAGCCCTGTCTTCCCTAGTTTTAGCCCTGTTTTTCCCAGTTTTCTGTTCACAAGCATGTTGGTAATTTAGGTTAATTGATCCCTTGTTTTCCGTCAACCTGTCCTTAGTTATCCCCATTAATTTTAAGATATATTATATATATATATATATATATATATACACACACGCCGATCAGCCATAACATGATGACCACCTGCCTAATATTGTGTAGGCCCCACTTTTGCCACCAAAACAGCACTGACCCGTAGAGGCATGGACTCCACTAGACCTCTGAAGGTGTGCTGTGGTATCTGGCACGAAGACATTAGCAGCAGATCCTTTAAGTCCTGTAAGTTGCGAGGTGGGGCCTCCATGGATCGGACTTGTTTGCCCAGCACATCCCACAGATGCTCAATTGGATTGAGATCTGGGGAATTTGTTGGCCAAGTCAACACCTTGAACTCATTGTTGTGTTCCTCAAACCATTCCTGAACCATTTTTGCCTTGTGGCAGGGTGCATTATCCAGCTGAAAGAGGCCAATGCCATCAGGGAATACCGTTGCCATGAAAGGATGTACATGGTCTGCAACAATACTTAGGTAGGTGGTACGTGTCAAAGTAACATCCACATGAATGGCAGGACCCAAGGTTTTCCTGCAGAACATTGCCCAAAGGAACACATTGCCCCATATGCAACAAACTGCGATGCACTGTGTGTTCTGACACCTTTCTATCAGAACCAGCATTAACTTTTTCAGCAGTTTGAGCTACAGTAGCTCGTCTGTTGGATTGGAACACACGGGCCAGCCTTCGCTCTCCACGTGCATCAATTAGCCTTGGTCGCCCATGACCCTTTCGCCTTTTCACCGTTTTTCCTTCCTTGGACCACTTTTGATAGGTACTGACCACTGCAGACCGGGAACACCCCACAAGGGCTGCATTTTTGGAGATGCTCTGACCCAGTCGTCTAGCCATCACAATTCGGCCCTTGTCAAAGTCACTCAGATCATTACACTTGCCCATTTTTCCTGCTAACACTTCAACTTTGAGGACAAAATGTTCACTTGCTGCCTAATATATCCCACCCACTGACAGGTGTCACGATAACGAGTGTTATTCACTTCACCTGTCAGTGGTCACAATGTTATGGCTGATCGGTGTGTGTATATATATATATATATATATATATATATATATAACCCGTTGTGTCCTCTGTTCTATGTAAAACCTTGTTTCTTGAGTCTGAACATTCCCATGGTTGAGCCAATGTTATTTGATTCCTGGACTGCCTTTATTTCCTTGTTTGCCCAGCTGCCCAGCTCTTGACCCATTGCCGGTTTCACCATTTTACGATTACTGGACTAAATCCTTCACTTGGGTCCGATACTCCTGGAGTCTTTGTCTTGCATTTTTTCTAGACTCAGAGGTAAAATAAATCTCTAAGCTCAGAGAAAGGTACTCTCTCTTTCAGATACCAGTTTTTGCTTTTTTTTAAATGTTGTCTTATTATACAAATTGTGATTTAAATTAGTTTAATAAATCATCTTTTAAAAAGCATGCAGATTAAATTATTAAACGCTATTAAACAGGATAAAATGAAAAGCAATGTTTGACAGACATCCTTATATCATAGATGCATCAAAGTAAAAGAATCCTTTTAGAAGTCTCTTCAGAGCTTTCAATTTCATAGCTATAAATCTCACTACAAATTATGGCCACAGTGCACTGGGGTCACAAATGGGGACTAAATATACAAACTGAACATCAAACCAACTGAAGTTTATAAGGAATAAGGAGCAGCAATGAGAATTGTAAATAAATCAGTGCACAACGCTGTTGTACTCTTTAGCTACATACCTGAAATGTCATTAATATGATTGGATAAGACATGATTGGATAATTGCCAGCTATGCCAGTCGTTTAATGCAAGGTAGTGTAATACAAAGGAGACCTGGGTCTGACCCAAACGCTGCTGGTGCTTTCACAGGAGCACCTTCTATGGTGAGTGTTGTCGAATATCCCACATCTACACAAACTGCTCTTCATACAGGCTTCCTCTATATGCTATGGCGAGAATTACCCCTTGTGGATACATTAGCTTTGCCTCTCCTAATCCTGTCCTGTATGTTTTCGATGTTTCCCTGCTCCAGCACACCTGATTCAAATGAATGGGTTGTTATAAAGCTCAGCAGAAGCCTAATAAGCATGACAGACCATTGGGGTTTACATCGAGCCATAGAATCAGCATGCTTCCTCATTCATTTACACCACGACATTTTGACATCAAGCACATAACAACCACCCATCCTAATTCTCTGACCAACTAAACTATGCTTTCCCAACAGTCCCTCAGCCGATTCCTGCAGTTAATGGCTTCTCTATCCTTTTCAGTCATGTGCTGGAACTTGAGTTGTCTCCTATGGTCATCTCACAACTCATAGACACCAGATGAGGCCAGAATTACACTGCTCCTAGCTCATTTGCTAATTTTTCCACCTTCCAGTTAATACATCTAGTTTCTACAGTCTAGTGTGTGTTGATTTCTTCCCCACAGTGAATTATTTAGACGTGTCTATTTTATAAACCAGGCATATCTAGCCAGCTGAGAGTAAAGGTTTCAAGCTGGCTTCCTGCACCATTTTGCAACTCTGTAAGACTTGAAATGTTTGCTTGTGCAAGGAAGAAATGATCTTCAACTATTGCTCTCTGCTTAGCGCTCTCCTAGTGAATCTAGCCCTCATCCTTTCCCAAGCACACAGCTGTAACGTTCATCTTCTGCTTTCCTGACCCCCATCTGCAACCTACCCCATTCTCACTGTACATATGCATTGCTCCACATTAGCCTTTCGTTAGCCTCCATCAGAGCTTCGCTGACTGACCATGTTCACCAGTTGACCTTCTTCCCTGGCTTAGCTCATTTTGGTCTTCCCTGCCATGGCAAATCTTAGCTTGTCTGTCTTAGCTCATTTTGTTTATTCATCCACTGATTTTAGTGATAGTTCGCTGCTTATTAATTTTACCCTTGACAAGTTCCACAGGGTCCTGAAATGTCCGTCTACCTCCCGCAACAGCTCCACCAGCACTGGCTGATTCAGCCATGAAGGTGGAGGTCACATGCCACTTAACAAAATGGCCCCCTCGCCTTCACTCAGCGGTTAATTGCTGTGGAAAGTGAGTCCCCTGAATGCATCCCATCAAAATGGATTTTGATAGTCTATTTGCCGCAAAAGAAATCTTCCCTTCAGGGTTGATAGCTCAGAATGGACTTATCTTCCTTCACCTACTAATTTCTACTGCTACTAAGTGGGCTTTTGCCATATGGCACATCCCACACACCAAATAAATTGTATAATTGGCTGCAATAAGAAATCAAGAGTCCTTTTGGACAGTTTAAAGACTAAAAACAGAGCAAACATAGAGTAGATTGAACTGAAACACCTTTTACCCTCCCTAAAGAAAACATACGCATGTGACAACCTTAAACTGTTTGCAGGAGCAGAAGCAGTGAACATTTTAGCAATAAAATCTTCCCAGCTCCAATTTTTTATTCGCTAATGCTCACTGGGGATAAAACTGTATTAATGTATTAATGCAGACAGGCCCGGCAAATTGGGCCAGCGTTTCTCCCTCCACACAACCATCTGACTTCTCAGTCTCAATTCCAGCAGCCCATTGAACTATGCTTCATCTGTAGGACAGCTACTTACATCTTCTTACAACACATGGACTTTGTTTACACATAATGTTCCAGGGAAATACAAGAACATCAGGATGTGGATTGTGACCATTCATACACTTAAAGTAACAGACATAAATGTGCCCAGTGACATCTCTTAAAAGGGACAGGGCCACTTGGACGGTTCAAGCAGGAACATAGCATGTAATATGCAATATGTAAATGTAAATACGTAAATAGTTTGCATATCATTTCCATAGTCGACTATTGAGTGACATCCTCTAGTAACACAATTAACAAACTCAATTTGCAGTGGGAGAGTTCTGGTATTATTGTATTCTTTTCACTGTAACTAAGCAATTTTCTTTTCTTTCATACACTTCAACTGCTTGAAGGACGTGCATATGCAATATTTGATAACTAGAGAGTTTGTGTATTGCATTCTTTTAGATTTATTAAGAATGACGCACAGAAAAGACATGGACAAGGCAGCTTGATTTTCCATGGAGGAACCAAATGAAGGTCCTTGTTTTAGTGATAACTGGATTATCCCCTGTAGGGGCAAAATCTGGCTGGCTCACCACAGGCGACATTCAATTCTCATTACTCTTCTCCACTACGGCTGAGTCCCATTCTTCTTAATCAAGTCCGCCCCCAACCCCCCCGCCCCCCTTTCACAATGGCTGAAGGGCTCCTGCTCATCAGTCTGCCAGAGAATACTTATAGAATATATGATGGCTTGCTGAGAAACAAAAGATTATGCCTGCTGCTGTCCATGAGAGAAACACTTGGTCGTCTCAGCCACAGAACATCCCTTAAGCACCACGGAAGCTGGCCTAATCCTTCTCCCATGAATGCAATTCAAAGAATGTCTGGTGACAACAGAGATAGGTTGGTTAGTTTAACTCTGCTTACTTGCTTTCAGTATATGGGGTTTTCAAATACAGCACCTTGGACAACAACAACACATTTTAGTCATTTCTTCTTTTACAGCTGCTCCAGTTAGCTCAGATGGTCAGTACATACTGCAAAATATAATCCATCTCTGTTCCTCACACTGCTATTTTTAAACATTTAACGAGGGATTAATCAATACTGGAATTGGTCTAACAATGTAGGATGCTGGCAGGCCAGTTCAAGGTGTGCTTTTGTTCCTGTAAATACGTTTTTATGAGGTGCAACAGAGAGACAACCTGTTTCCAGTGGCCCGCACTGAAGATTAGAGGAAAATAGGTTATAATCGTGGTGATGCATTTCTGATTACAGGATTGAGATTTGCACACAAACTGTATTGCCCATTTTGTGGAAAAAAATGTGGAATGTTCAAACAAAAACTGAAAGTATGCTGGCAGGTGGTGTATATTAAGTTAATTAATGGAGTAGTTGACTGGACCAGGATTTTCCCCTTTTCATCTTGTCAGCATGTTCCCAGTGTAAGGCAGATTCCTCTCCACTGAAGAGGTCTATATATGAAGAGAATATAAAGACGAATTAATTGTTCCTCTACCAAAAGACATCTGCAGGCACAGTTAAAAAAGGGTAATCATAAAGCAACACATGACAAACCCAAAGCAAACCCAAATGGGCTGAAACCTAATTAGGAAGCCCTAATTATCTGACTTGGAAAAAAATTCAAACCAAATGGCATGAAATTAAGATGACTGTGTTTTTAATAACTAAAATAACATCCTTTTCTGAAAAAAAATATAATTAGATTACACAGTAAACCTTACAGAGTAAGCCCTCAAAGCAGTTGATTTAAAAAAATTATTGTTGCTGAATATTTGCATGAACCACGATCTTAAACATAGCACATACAAAGTTGATTTTGAGGTTGATAAAGCCAATTTCACTGTGATCGCTCGTGATTTCCAACGCTCTGCAGACTAGCTGTTAATCAATGCAGTTAAGATACAGAAGTACACCCTGGGACAGGGTCAGGGTGAATAGCGTTAAGGAAGTCATTAGACAATATACAACGGTCTCCAGGAGCTTCTCTGTTCTCCACCCCTAAAACATCACACTAAGAGCAGTCATCAATTCACAGGTTATCAGGGTTGCAGGAAGTCACCACCTTAGAGGAAAGGCCATTATTCTTGTTATATAGGCTGCCTCCACACTACCTCAGCCTGACCGCCAGGTTCACACCATTACTGCAGCAGTCCAAGATGGCAAGATGACATGCACAGGTTTTTTTAACCCTTCCAATCATTGCTCATTACAGCCCAAAGAGAACACTGCTAACCTTTTTCTCTTTTTTTTCTAAAAAATCTATCTTGAGTTTAAAAAAAATGCTAAAATATGTAGTAAAGGGAGAAGCATTCCTCACTATTCACATTTCTTTGTACACATTGTGGTTGTACTCCAGTGAGCACAGTGAGCACAGTCACCTCCAATGTCCCTGTCTCCAAGCGGAAGCTGGCAGAAGAGCCCATCTGCTTCCCAGGTGGCCAAGCTGCCACCTGACCTTCAGTTCTGAAGACCAAGAGCTCAGGCATGTGACAGGCTGAGCTGCTCCTGCGGTTGTCCGAGAAAAAAAAATTAGGTGATCCAATCAAAAAGTGGGGGCAGAGGGGAGGGGGGAGGCCTGCTCGACATGGCAGCTAATCATATAGACATTCCCTACTGCAAAGCCAGCCTCATTCTTCTGTTCTAGAGTCTCTTAACAGCTCAGGCATTATCCGCTGCAGGTTTCAAATGAAAGAAAACATGAAAAACGAAACTGTTATGTGTAAAATGTATTGGATTGAGAGGTCTGACGCCTTGTTCCTCAGACTCTTGTTAGCAGGTATGTAAAGATTAGGTCTACTGCTCTCAGATGTAATAAAAGGGGAATGAAAACATCTGAGCCTGAAATAAGGGTATGTCTGAGAAATATAGCTGTCGCGTCACAATCTTTTCACACCGCAGCATGTTATAAACAACACACTGGGTCCCGGACACATGTACTTGCACAGGTCAGGGACATAACACCCTTTTGTTTTCCTTTGAGTTGTAGGGCACTTCCTCCATCCATGACCACACTATGTTAAGTTAGGTAAACTACAGAGGGCAGAAGGTAAAAACCAAGGGAAGGCATTCTTTGCTCTTTTGATCGGTCCAGAAACGTCTTGAGGAGTCCATTTGATTGGTCCTTATGCTCTGGTATCATTTAGGCCGAAGCATATCAACCGAGACTAGCTATTAGCAATAAAAAAGTACCTACCTTATTTGATATCTGCAAGAATACAGCGCACCCTATACGTAATACTGCAAAAATGACAAATTATAAGTTATGAAGATCACATGCTGAGCCAACTCCCTGAGTAACCAGCACCCCTTTCCACCAGCAATCAGCCTCTATTGGATACAGACAAATGTCAACAAGGGGAAACGAGATGTTTCTCCAACCCTTTCAGGGACACTGGTTATAACCTGGGCCACAGTTACAGAATGCTGACAGCCTGAAATTGGGCAGCTGCCTGGCATTTCATTGTATATTCTACACAAAGGTGTTAACAGCTTCATACAATGCCTACATTATCTCCTTTTTCTCACCAGCACTCCCCAAAGAGAAAGGTGGTTTGAGCAACATCAGTGCAGAAGTTACTCAATTCACGGCACAGATTTATGAAACTGAAAGAAATGAACTTCTATGTGACGCACAACATACAAGCCCAACTGTAGATTTGCTCCCTGGGGTACCCGAAGAGTGGTAGACTGGGAGAGCACTGGGAGAGGTTTGGGAGAGCACTGGGAGAGGTATAGGAGGGTACAGGGAGTGGTCTGGGAGAGGTTTGGGAGAGCACTGGGAGAGGTA
>JAOVYW010001382.1:0-11429 GCA_025775045.1 Hiodon tergisus | reverse complement strand
GAGGTTTGGGAGAGCACTGGGAGAGGTATAGGAGAGTACAGGGAGTGGTCTGGGAGAGGTTTGGGAGAGCACTGGGAAAGGTTAGGGAGAGGACTCACATCATAGAGGATGTCCACCCAGCCTTCCATGGTGATGCACTGGAAAACCGTTAGCACGGCAAAGAGAATGTTGTCAAAGTTGGTGATGCCAAAGTTTGGGCCAAGCCAATACCCCTGGCACACAACGTTGTTTCCCTCGCAGGTCCTCGCCGGAACTTCCTCGCCGCAGGGGTAGTCTGCCACCTGCTCACCTGCAGAGACAGGACACACAGGACCAGGTGAGGAGGCAGGAAAAAGCAACATGTGGGCTTTTTTCTCCCTTTCTCAGACTTGGTTCTCTACGCACTGATCAATGGATCTCGGCAACTCTAAACACTCCGTATTTCATTTCAAAACAAATTCTGCCCTGTCGGTCTGTAACTAGTATTTTGGGTTTTTTTTGTGTTCATGATCTGTAAGCCTCTCTAAAGGATGTGAAAAGCTATCTCTACAGTTTATCCAAAATTATAATCGATGAGATTTACGATTACTGACAAAGCTGTTGCCTGTGTTCTTGACTGCCTTCTCTCATGTCAGATCTTAATGTTTCATTAACGGGGACCGTGAACAATCTACAACCTCATTATTAGCATAGTTATGATTTATATCCTGGCAAATATTTTATACAATATATCACATGTTCTGAATATAACTATCAATTTTTCCTCAGGTAAAGAATAATATCAATGGCATTATGCAAAACAAAAAGCTCAACCTTGGCTTCTGCCAAAAAGTACTTGCAAAGGCCATTTATACGTTTAGCAGGTGAACGTGTTTCTATTTATTTCATTGAATAGAATTACAATTAAATTCAGATGAACTTCAAAATATTCTCAAACAGGCTCATAAAACAATAGACCCTGTGCATATTTTATTAGATACCAATAAAAACCTGCATACTTAACTCTGCCATTAAAAGCTACAACTCTTTGCCCAGATTGAGGCGGTGGGTTAAATAGATTTAAAAAAAAGGCTTAATTCTAAGAACCTTCAAAAAGGCATTTCACAGAATTTCCATATTGCTGCTTTGCAGTTTTGTATCTAAAGAACAGAAAAAAGGCTCCTATCAGATCAATTCACGATGAGTCTCTGTTTCTGTAACTCCACCAAACCCACTTCTCTGCCCTGCCCTGATGTGTCTAGATTAATCACAGAAGAGGGAACGACAGGTTTTAATACAGATCCAGCTCCTCTCGTCCTTACGCTTTAGAGGGAGGCAGCTTCACGAGATGATGCCAGACTGCTGTACCAAAGGTAAACAGCCCACAGCCCGGCACTTACAAAACTGCACAGCCAGGGACAGAGCCATTCTCTGATGGAAAAGGCTCAATTTCCCGAGGCCATCGCTTCGCCCCTCAAAAGTACCGCATTACAATCACTGTTTCCAGGACTCCAGCAACTGCTGCAATTCAAGTTCGGAAGGCGGGGATTAGAAAGCTGCCTGGTAGCAGACAGGCTCAGAGGGATGCATGTGGGAGGTGAGGCATCATTGTCCCGCATCTACTGATGTCCATTTCTGTCTCACTACTGATGGGCTTTCTTAATCTTTGCACCTATTTCAAAATCGTCAATTATGTTTCTGCAACTCAGCTTCCTGCTAAGTCTTTGCACAAAGTCCTCCACTCATCCACTATTCCGCCACTTGTCGTGTGCAGAAAACCCGTACGGGAGGTTCAGCATCCACTGGATGTGATGTGCATCTGTCCCAACAGCATTGCAAATGCGCAGGTGCCCACAAAGACACAGGGTTTGCTGTTTTTGCAGGACACCCCTTCTAACTCCATCCCTCCAATACACTGAATGATACTCTACAAGTTGTCAGCAAGTCATAGCAGGCAGCGACACAATCCAGATTCTAACCTGCAATCCATGGATCAGAGTGTGCCATTCTTAATTATGAGGTAGTTGGTGTCTCTGAATGTTTGTTTCATTTACGCATCCAAACAGCAGTTTGGCTAAAATACATTTGACTCTGTCCTTATCGTAACACAAGCTTCTAATTCTGTGTGATGGTGCTTAATACAGTTTATTGCATAAAATACCTAATTAAAGCTTACACACATGGAACCTCACAAGCCTAAATGAAACAGGTCACAGAAAAAAATAAAATAACCCACATTCTCTGACAACAAACATTCCGTCAAGAAGCAGAACAGTGAAACACTAAATCAAACCAGGATTCTTTGAACTGTACATACCAGCTCAAGAAAAACACCAAAAGATCCTCATAATTATTAGTGGAGAAAAGTTCTGGAGATGAAGCTCCGGTTTCTGCCTTTTTTTTCATTGAAGTTTTGCAGAGGTGATAGACATTGTGGGGAAAATATGTCTGGTTGAACCAGGGAGCTTGTACCTGTGTCGTTCCTAAAGCAGGTCTCGTGGAACTTTCCCATGTAGAACTCCAACCCTATGATGGCAAACATGACGATAGCAAAGAACAGCAGGAGGCCTATCTGGAGCAGAGGCACCATAGCTTTCATGATGGACTTCAGCACGACCTGGAGGCCTGAGGAAAGACAAAGACCCACAAGAGACACCCATGATCACAGAGCAATGAAGGATCACATTTAGGTAAAAGGTTGTTATTCTTTGATATTGTTGGGCATTCCCTACTACTGTTCTTGGTTGAATATACATTTTTACACCTGTTCTTATTTAGACATGTCGAATAGAGGAAGTAGTCTGTCAGACGATTTCAGGGACCCGTTTTTTATATTTTGAAAATCAAATGTGTTTGATATGATTTAATTTTTCTCCTCAAGGGAAAAAGTGTTATCCAATCTTTGTGACAGTCATCTAGCGCACATTAATGCTTGTAGGAGCACAGATACATAGCTATTTGATGCCTGTGCAATGATAGTGAGGTGATTTTACACTCATTTTAGCTCCCCTGTTGTTTTCATTATATATTTTCCAATTAGGTGATATTATCCCGGGGCATGGAGTGAATTTCCATAGTTACGCAGATGATACTCAGCTGTACTGTCTTTCAATCCAGTCAATCCCTCTACTGGGGCACAATTTGCTGCTTGCTTTGCAGACATACAGTGTTTGTGTCACAGAATTTCGGAGGTGCACCACACTAAAAAATACTTTATATTTATATTAAATAGATCTTAAATAGCAGCCTTTCCTCAGAGTTAAAACTTGAAGCAAGAAACGTAGGGGTAATTTATGACCCTGTTCTGTCATTTGAGTCTTATATTAAGAAAACTGCAATAAGAATAATGCATGAGAATTGACTATTGAAATGTACTTTTTTTGGGATTCCAATTTTTTGGAATCTCGCCTGCAGCTTATTCAGAATGTTGCTGTCAGAATATTAACTAAAACCATATAAGGTGAAATTTTACTCCTGTTTTGACCTCTTAACACTGGCTTCCTGTGTAGTTTTTGATTAATTTTAAGATTGCATTTTTAATTCATAAAGCCCTTAATCGATAAGTACCCGGATATTTATATGATAAAAATATAAAAATAATAAGAGGGAGAAAGACCATTTTCTTAAAACACTCCTAGATTATGGAACTTTCTGCCTTTTCTTTTGTCAGAGGAGTCTTACCGTTTCCAAGATTGAAGAAATATTACAGTCTTTATAGTATAGTCCAACTACATTGTTATTATTTAATATAGAAATAATTTATTCAGACGAGCTTCTCTGTGAAAAAGGTATGTAGAGTTGCACTGAGGACTTCCATCTAAAGGAGCTCATGATTGGCCCAGCGGCCGACACTCACTTGGGATTCCAGACACCAGCTTGAGAGGCCGTAGCACACGTACTGCCCTCAGGGTCCGCAGATCGAAGTCAGCCCCTACGGTGGCCAGAATCCTGGGCGGGCATAAAGAGAACGGGTTAGCCCCTTGGGTTTCTCCATCACTTTCGTCCTGGAGAACAAATGCAATTAGTCAGCCAGGGGGAGGACGATATGAATTTCAAATGGATGCCTTATTGTGCAGAAGAGAAGTCCTGCGGGAGCCTTCAACCTTTTTTCCCCGACAAACAAGCTAACCATTTGCAAGTAGATTAGTACCATTACTTGTGAGGTTGAACTCTGTGATGGATATTCCCTCTGTGTCATACATTGTATGTACTTGTACTGGTTTAATATGACCAAAACAACAATAAGGTTGAGAGTAATAATTTCATTGCAGTTAATCAATGGCAGGTGGAGGGACTTGGGTCCTTTTTTGCACCACAGATGAATGAGGGAAAAATATGAGCCAAGGCAACCTAACAAGACAAGACAAAGGCTGGTTAGGCCTGGATAGTAAACACATGACTCCATTGTGCAAAGGCAGGAATGAATCAAAAGGTAGACGCCATCAGTGTCGTCCCTTCATCGTTAGAGCAGCCAAATAGGAAATCCTCATTTAAATTCCCTTTCAGTTGCGAACTTACGCTGATCCGAATCCTGACGTGAGCTATGACGGCAAATGTCGGCTCAAGAGAACGAATCATTAAAGTCATTTACGAGGGAGCATAGAAGCGAGGGGAAAATCTAAACGAAGCTGGCCTCCCTTGTGGCCGGCATCTGATGGCGCAGTTTAAAAGCATTCCAATTTCCTTCGGGGTGTCTGCATAATCATTGCTCCTTCTGCTTAAAATGCACTCTCCCGCCCATTCGCAGTGATCTGACGTAACTGCACTTTGCTTTCAGGGAGGTAAGAGTGGATAAATGAGGGGGGAGAGAGGCTGCATGCATTACCCCACAGCCATCCAGCACTTAAGCCTGCCCAATTAGCAAGCCCTTCTCTTTTTCCTCTGGTCCTCCCCTAGCCCATCTAACTCAATGCTATTGCACAAGTAAAGCACTGATGCCTCTGAAGCTGGATTAATGAGTTACTCTGGCACTCCAGCTCATGTTTCTGAAGCGATTCATGATAGCTTATGTTACTGGCGATGCCAAGCCAGAATTACACCACAAGGGCCATGTAATCCGCTCCTGATGAAGGCACCTTAAAGCGGGGAAAACATGAGCGAGTATTCAATGGACAAGACACCTCCGGAGGGGACGACAGAGCAAACACCTTCCTCAAGCCCCCCTCCGACCACCGCCAACGGGCCACAGCTGCGGGCAGCAGGTTGGTCAGTATAAGTGGAAAAAGGATGCACAAGTCCTGCAGTTTCTGCAGCTGTGCCCCCCAATCGTAATTGGAGACCGCCATTGTTTAGCTGCTCCCTAAGCCAAAGTCTGGACACCAGACCCGACAGAGAAATCTGAGCGTTCCCTCAGGACGAAAACGAAAACACATGCACACCTCATAGCTTTGAATATGCCTCTAGACATCATGTCATACCATTGAAGTACTGGTGAGGCTGATAAGAACTTCTTCACTCAATGCAAGGTTATTTTATTCCCTCCAGCGCCTTTGGTATCCTTTGGCCCGGCACAGACTACTACACAGACTAAAACAGGGAATTTTGTTCCTGGCAGATTGGTTTCTCTGTGACCTCATCACCGGGGATCTGATAAATTATTACTGGAACTGGATTCCCTCATGTCCCCCATGTAACATGACAGCTTTTAGACAGCTCACATGCAGGGCCAAAACAGAGATCACATTATGATTGTATATCTCACTATAATTGCAAGCTTTGTAAAGTCCCAACTGTATGGTTTGCTAAATTCATCCGGTTTACAATGTAAAATAAACTGTTTTATTAGGCAAACCTGAGTCCCCTGTCTCTTTTACATTGCAAAAACAGGAAAAAAGTAGAGGTTAGGCATCTAAAACGGAACGCTTGGATATCTGAATGTTCAAATTAACGAATGCTTGGTAGAATTAAACAGGTTAATTTGGGGCTCTGAGAATTGAAGGACCGGGGGTTTTGCACAATTCTCATTCATGCCATTGTCTAGTCCCAAATGGTGTTATCATAATTAATAATTGTGTCATTGTCATTACACAGGAGGTTTCAGATGTTCCATTCAGCTCTCTATTTCCTCAGCGTCTGCTGGGAAATGTAGTGTGCAGTAAGAATGTGACGCACAGTCTGTGTAAATAGCATGCAGAGAGGTTATTCCCACTCTTTACACCATGCAAGCAAACAAATAATAAAATGAAGGAATGAAGGACCTTGCTGACATACTAAGTTTTAAATAGCAAAAGGTGCCTTCTTGAAAGGCCACCCATTTCATTTTATGTTGCATTATCTCAATTTCTATAATAATAGGGTATTATGGTTATTTACAAATAAATAATGTGCACTACATAATTACTCCATAGGGAACTCACAATAACTACCAAACCTTTCCTTCGCATTTATGAACCTTAGTTATAGTGTACGATGCCATAAATGCAATATGTAGGCATTAAGAATGTAAGAAAGTAGGATTTGGTAATAGGCTGTAGTCAAAAGATGGCCTTTTCCTTTTCTCCTTTGTCGAGTCCATGCTGGGATCATGTTAATGGGTCGAAAAAGAGCCCACTGCTGTTTTGGAGAGACGCTCAGCATCACTGATGCAAGTGATGGTTGCCACCCAAAAAAACCTCCAGTAAATTTCTCACTCCATCTCACAACGGCACGATTGCATGCAGAAACGCTTTGAGTGGCACAGGTAATTATCCTTTTTTTTGTCCACACCTTTTTAGGAATGCAAAGCACAGTGTGAGACTGGAATGCGCCTGCTTCACACTGATAACATCTACTGTATTCTTATTGCATGGTTCAATTACTGTGACTCAATAAGGACTCTACCTAGCATGACTGTTTTACCTGTCTCACCCACGGAGTGTGTCATTCATATGCACGTACACACTGCCTAATGTAAAATATATTGAAAAAGCTGTCATCAGACCAGGACAGAGACTTCTTTAAAAAGTTATGAACTTGAGGGTCAAATATGAAGCCTGAGTTTGGTCTTTCATCTCATTCTCTTTCCCAGCCCTGTAGGACCAACAAGCCTTTTCTCTCTCTTGCACAGGCATAAGGATGTTGTGATGAGACCCCGGGCAGCTCTATTAACTACTCAGTAGTTGTTCATTTAGTTCATACTTTCCATAACTGCTTGTCCAATTTGGAGCCCTGGCAGCCTCTAGGTGTGATGCAGTGTATACCCATAAAACAATGTGGCCCCCATAGATAATTGGAATATATTTTAGGGGAAGCCTGGTCTATTGAAGAGAGACAGACTCCATCCGCCTGAAGAGGTTCTCTTCTTTTATCTAAAAACATAGAGAATATCTTGATTGGCCCCAGTTGACAAACTAGAGCACTAGCCAAACAGCAGGCATTCAATCCCACACGATTTCTCCATGCTTCTAAGAATCTTTGACTGGACATACAATTATATTTTTACATTCAAATAAATTGTACATATGTTGGGTAGTAATTTCATTCAGGTTCATCTGCCCAATATTAGCGATCCTATTAAGATTGTGTCTGCGCCCTCCACATGTTATTTTATGACACTAAGGGATTTTTCCAAAAAACCAAATCCTAATTGAATGTAATTGTAGATATTTGAAAAAATCACGCTGTGATAAAAAAGTCTAAAATTAGGCATGCTGAATATTATATCACTGAGCTCCAAAGCCACTCTTGTGAGAGAACTAATAGCCGACGACAATCTGGATATTATGATATTATCAGAAACATGGCTTAAATTAATAGGAAATTTATAGAACTGAAGGAGGCCACCTCCTTTCTAACGTCTAAAAACCACACTTTTTCTGGGTTATGATTCTAGGTTTTGTATCAAAATGAAAATTGATTATCTCACAGTAAGTACTATTAGTAAAATAGTTTTGCCCAAAAACAAAATTTGTTTCTTTCTAAACCACAGTCTCTAAATATTTATTTTTGGGGATTTGTCGCTGACCCAGAGCCTATGTACTAAAATAATCAGTCAATAAGACCACTGAAGGTACAGGTGTAATAGAAAGCTAATCTGAAAGCTCCATCCAATGAAGAATAACTCACTAGCTTCTTGTCAATTGAAATGTTACATGGCTATAATAATGCCCTTCGTTTTACGTAAGACTCCCACGAATAAGGATATAATAAAGCCTAACAAACTTGCGCCATGGTATTCTGCATTTTTGCCATTTTAAAACTATTGCTAAAATTAAGAAAAACTTAAGCATGCTTTTGTGACCTATAGACTAGACTGTAAAAGAACCGTTACAAAAATATGTCCGCATCACACCAGTATTAGCATCACTTCATAGGGCGGATTTCCTGATATAACTTCTTGGTTTTATGGAATTAAATGGTCTTGGGCCTTTGTATTTATAAGACCTTTTTGTCCATACAATCCCCAAAGATTACATTGCTCACAAGACCCTGGCTATTTCACTGTCCCAAGAGTAGCAAAAATTTATATAGAGCCTTCTCATATAGAGCCTCTATACTATGGAATAGTTTATCAGTCAGGATCAATTTCAATTTATAAAACCAGATAAAAAAATGATCTGTTCTGTTTGTCTTTAGCCATATTGGTGCTGAGACAGAGGGTGGAATTTAGCCATAGAATCAGGTGGAAAGAGCTTTCCTTACTGTTGCCTCTCTATTAGTAGGTCAGCCCCTGTTGATCAGGCTGGGCTCTTAGGAGGCGGGAAAGACTCTGATCACCTTCTTGACTTTATTACCTTCCCTTGAATCCCTTGAATTCCCTTTGTATGTGTGCCATAGTTTATTCCTGCAACATTGTGTCAACTCATGTCCTCACTGATTACTTCATCATTCCGTTTTTTTCTATATGTGTCTACTATTATGCTTTTTTCCATGCCTCAGGGAATCTTCCTGTTTGGCACTGGGTTTTCAGGTTTTATGATTCCCTCTGGAAAATGCAATCTGTTCAGTGCTTTGTTCACTTGATTCTATTTGTAAACAAAATGCTATAACAAATAAAGTTTGATTGATTGATTGAGACCGATAGACAGTGCCACACTTTCAAGGAGCCAATCTTCCAGCTACCAATCCACCTAATACAAAAGTCTATGGACCACAGGAGGAAATAGAAACACGTGGAAACATTGGGAGAACTTGCAAACTAGCTATATAAGAATAGGACAATTGTGAGGCACCCCTAATTACAACGTTAATGGTCCAAAACAGAATACCATTTGATCTCACTTTCTCTGTGTGCTTTGTCCTATCTATGTGCTTGGTTCTCAAGTTCGATAAACCCAGATGAGCAGGTGTAGCTATTGGTTGGCTGCAAACTATACAGAGCGCAGTTGCACAAATCCTCACCAAAACCAGACAGGGAGTACACATCACACCAATTTTAAAGTCTCTACACCGATTGCACTTTAATTTTAGAATTGATTTTGAGATTATTTTATTTGTCTATAAGTCACTTAATAATTATGCACCCTACTATGTGTCAGAAATGCTTTTAAGGTATGTTCCCAAAAGATTCTTCAAGTCCCCTTAGCTTTTCCAAAGCCCAGGACCAAGAGGCATGCAGAGGCAGCTTTGCGTTTTTATGCACCCAGCCTCTGGAACAGCCTGACTGAGGATCTGAAGGCCATTGTGTGGCCATTTCAAAAGAGATCTTAAAACATATCACTTTAACCTTGCTTTTATTTAGGGCACTATTTTAGTTTTTTTAGGCTTCCTGGTATTTTAGTCCTGGGTCACTCAGTTTTAGCTAATTGCTTTTATTAGATTTAAGGTTTTAGTTTACCATCAATTAGAGATTGCAGTCCTCACATGTTTCCCAGATTTTACTGTTAGAATCTACATGGCTGCTATATTTCTGTCCTCTGATGCAGGGATACTCCATCCTAGACCTTGCGGGTCATAGTTTCTGCATGTTAATGAGCGATCTCTCTATCAGCATCTGATTTAAACCTGGAAACCAGACGAGGTCATTTTAAATCCAAATAATGACACCAATGAAACAATTTAGAGACGCAGAGGAACACAAACCTGCAGACACTCTGTGCCCAGCATGGACCAGGATTTAGTATAACTGCCCTGTCTTGTTCTTTTTCTTTTATTGTCTTTCTGCCTTTGTTTGTTTTTACTTTCCATCAAGCAAAAATGCATGACAATGAGTATGATATGTGCTATATGAAAAGGGGACTATGGTTTCCATACATTTTTTGTGATTTGATGTGAATGCCATGTGCTGATTGCTACTTTCCATTTTTCTGACGGAAGAATATTTGCGTAACAGTGAAAGTTGTGGATAACTAGGAAAAGTACTTGGAAAGTACACCATGTTTTTTTTGTAGGTACACCAGTCATGATAAAAATTTAATAGGAAAATTGCTACATGGCAGGGTACATCATAACACTAATAATGCACCGATAATACACAGAGGTTAAAAGATGCCCTTTAATTACTGTTACAGAGACGAAGTTGTGGGTAATAAATCTGATTAACTCAGTGAGCTGTTATCAGGTCTTGTAACAACTGATAATGTAATAACACCTGACAATGTAATATCTTTTTTATTTCTGTAATATTTAATAAAACTGGATTGTATAATGTAATATCTTGCTGGATTGAATAGATAATGTAATCAGTCAATAGGTTATTACGTTATCAGGTAACATTGTTTTTAATTCTTATCAATAATGTATTAACTGACCAAAGCAATATCATAATGTTTTATTTAGTTAGTTTGATGAGTCATTTTTTGCAAGATTCATAGACAAACGCAAAGACAGACAAACTGACAAGTTTACCTATACCTATATACCTATATAAGTGGGCTCTATAATTCTATACCTACCAAAAGGAAACAATGACATTAAACATACTTTTTTTTCCAGATAAAACCAAGTAGCAATCTTGATCAGATTTAGCTAACAATGTCAGGACCTTGACTACAGTCTATAATCTCATCATATATCCTTAACTCCTGACACTTGAAATTATCTAAACAAAACATGAAGTGTACTACGTTATTCGTACAGCAAGTTTTTTATGTTATCCAGCAAGTTATCACATTTTTTACTATACTATAAATGAAAAAGTAATTACATTATGACAAGTTATTACATTATATCTGTTGTTGCAGGTCTGTATACAGAGTGGACTCTGCTTCCCTGTCTCTGCAGCTGCCATGTCTGTAATCCGCTCTGCTCTGCATGATGCGTGTTTGATCTCCTTAAACATGCGCCATGCAGGCCACACGACCTTTAAGATTTCTGTCCTGCTTTTGGCCAGACACACACACACACACACACAAATGCGCACACACACACACACACACGCACAGACACACAGACACACACAGACACACACACAGACACACACACAGACACACACACACACACACACACAGACACAGACACACACAGACACACACACAGACACAGACACACACACAGACACACACACACACACACACACACACACACACACACACACACACACACACACACACACA
>JAOVYW010001381.1:0-16325 GCA_025775045.1 Hiodon tergisus | reverse complement strand
TGTGTTTAGGACTCTGAAATGTCACCACCGCTGCATCTCTCCAGTAACACGGCCGTACAGCTAGGGGTTAAGGTGCGCTACCAATCACCGGCGGCACCGGCCGGCCCTGGCACAAACCAGGGAGGCTGTTTAACAAGTGTCCATTAGCTGAAAGGTCGACCTGTCCATCAGTCTGGCTCCACCCATGGCGGCCTTCGCAGCAAGCTTGTCTCGCTGCTCACATGCCAGCTTCCTGTTAGGTCAGAAGGGCAAGAACAGGGGTCTGTTTCATCAAAGGCCAATATAGTCCAAGGAAATACATCTGAGAGAGAGACGGGAGGCCCATCGGCGTACCCATGAGTGGTAAATTCAGTTTTATTATTTGTCGCCCAAAGCATCGACACAGATCTCCACTGATTCCTTTGTTCTCTCGATACTGGCTGACCACAGGTATAGGCATTGCCACGTTCTGTAAATAACCCATTCTGTCCCACGTGTCTTCTGTAGCGAACACACTGCGTCGCCTGGCCGATGGGTCAGAGGATCTCAGCCACACTTCTGCATTGTTCACATCTGAACATCTCTCGGTTTCAAAATGGCATGAAAAATATCTGTGCACAATTGCAGGTTATTATATTATATAAATACATGTAATAGACACCTTTCAAGCATCAGGTTTAGGCTTAAACAGCAGGCTTGCACAAGCTGAAAAAACAAAACAATAACGTAACTGTTATGATTGTTTTTTTTAATCATTAGCAAGGGTGATTTTGTACGATTTACGATCACCCACTTTCCATTGTGGCATGTGGCAGGCATTAACTGAAGGCCTTCTGGGAACGACGACCGGCCGTTTTCCAAGTCTGACTCCTCAACCATGACCCCACATATCCGTTTGGTTTCAGTTTCACTAGAAATATTAAGGACGCATCGTTAAACATACTGTATGAAAAAATTCCATCCTACCTGCCGTTGATGATTGCATTCATTTTATTTAAATGTGTTTTATATAAATGTGGCATCTGTATAGATTATGAAAACTTACAGCTACAACGGGGCTGTGTATTACGTTTTTGTTACAATATTAATATGGTAATAGTCCCATTAGTTTGATCTATTTTGCTGCTGAGCTGAGCGCTGCCCACTGTGAACACCTGCCGATTTCCTGGATTGTCTGTTTATAAGGGACAGCATAAATTGTCACCTGATCACCAAAAGCGATAAAGATTTAAAGGTTGAACATCTTGTTTACAATCCATCAAAATTACCGAAGGCAGTAATATCCTCGGCCATTTGGAATATTCCCTGCAGTGCTTGACTTCCAAAGGTGAAGTTAAAAGAAAGGTGATTCTGTGCTGTTTGATACATTTATTTTTATTCAGGGGTATCATCAATAAAGACCATTCACAAGTGAAACTCTTTTAGTAATGTCATGAAATAAAGGTGACTTCAGTTTTCAGTCATGGCTCTCAGGCCAAAACATGGCTTTCAGAACACCCTGTAGCTTCAATCTCACAAATTCTGCGAACCGGTCCACAAGCAATCCCAGCCTGGAAGCAACAGAGACACATCACAGAAAACAACCAAAATATCTGATTTTATCTTGCACAAGTCAGCGATGAAGCAGAGGATGAAATGTCATTACAGTAATCATGTTTGAGATTTGATCATGGGATTTGGCAACTGGTTTTCAGCTCAGTTTGACAACTGCATATTTGCAGATTTTCGAGGAACTTGGTTGGGTCAGGAGCGTTGGGGGGGTAAGCCCGGAAACAGGGAGAGCAGAAAACAGGTGACTTGGTGCAAATCTCACACGCAGAAAACACCCACTGCAAACCCAGATGTGAATAGGTTCGCCGTCAGTGTTTGATGCTTTGGATCCGGTCAGCGCTGTGGGCCGTGGCTCGTGGGGGAAGCAGGTGGGCATGAACCAAGAGCTGCTTTGTTCCGAAAATGCCTCATGTAATTTTAATCCCCCCCTTAAACTGCCCCCAGCCATCAGTATGGCTGTCTGACCCCATCCCGAGATGGGACGGGGGTCTCTCCTGCTCTGGGGAGTGGTGGAGGACAGCCCAGGCGAGCAGTGTATGTACGCCCCAAATTTACATATTTACTGCACCGGAGGCTGGTAAAACCGTCGCTGCCTTCAGCACACACACACACCAGCCGGCTTCTCAAAAAAGCTTCCATTAATGAGGGTGATTAAGCCCAGCCTGGTGCCACTTTCCCGGGGCAGGGCTGCATTTGAAATGGACCATTATCCCAATGTCAGATGGAGGGAGACAAGGAGCGGCGGGGTGGGGGCCAGGCCGTGGTGAGGGAGGGCAGCAGCTGTCAGGCCGGTGACGAGGGACCCCGGCTTAAGCCAGGCTGTGGTGACACATCACAGACTCCGTATACAAAAGAGACGTCGGTAGGGTCTAAAGCCGGTGTAATCTTTGCCTCTGAGCAGTGCCGCGGCCGGGGAGCTCGGGCGGTCACGAGGAGCACAGGCTTCCTGATCGCCGCACGGTCGCAGCGTATGATCCCGCGCAGCCGTGTTTAATCTGCCAAACAGATTGGCTTTGAACTCGTGTCATTTGCGTTCAGAGGGATGCAATGATTGCTTCCCGCCAGGTCCCCCGCAAACACGTTATCGCGACACCACCAGGGTCTGCTGGAAACCAGAACTGCAGGCGTCGGCTTGGCACTAGACTCTTCAAAGGAAACTCACACTTAAAAGGCCACATGAACTTTGTCCAGTCCTTTATGGTTAATGGTGAATGTTTATTATTATTTACTATTAATAATTCTACCAGTAATGTTACTATTATTATCGTGTAAGAAAATGAAAACCAAAATTCTTATTATCCCATTGGAACCCTGGAGCTGTGAGTAACAATGTGTCAATAAACTGTGTAGATGTAGACGCACGCTGAATGGCCACCTTGAGTCTCTTGGAATCACCAACCCTGCTGGGGTTATAATGCACTGCAGTTGCAAGGGTGTACCGTGCATGGTTCCCCACCCAGCATCCCTGTTCCTGCTATTTCAAGCTGATGGAAAAACCAGGATATGGTGGAAACCGCAGAAATCCATGGATCCTAGGTTTTAACAACGCAGGCTGATGGTGGAGGTGTGAAAATAGAGTCAGCACTCCTGGGCTTAAAATATCTACATATCTTCTCAGTGCTGGTCTTGGACCAGCTCCAGGACCAGTTCCTGGTTATTCTGCCTGGAATCCCTGCTGGGAGCGAGCCAAGACCCATATAGACGTAGCTCCGAGCAACCGCACCAGCACAGTTGGAACAGACATAGCAAGGCGGCCATTGTTCGTCAGAACGTTTGCAGACCAACCAAATAGTTTTGATTAGGAAAAAAAAAAGGAAATAAAATCATTTGCAGCAGCGCAAGATATTTGAGATCTTTATGAAAAAAAATAAACCAAAGCATGGCCTAAAAATGCAATATCAGGCTCTTCTTTTTGATTATGTCGGCACAATGAAGAATCTGTGCTTCCCGGTCACCCAGAGCCTGCCAGTAATGAGCTTGCACTGACACACCCGAAACCTCCCCTGGCCTGCTCCTGTCGGCCGGCCGGGGTTCTGTGCTGGGCTGATGTGTTTTACTGTGGAGCTGGCCTTTGTTTTCTCTGGAACTGGGGGTGCTTTGCAAACCAGTGTGGCCAAAGCCATTGTATTAGAAACCAAGACCCCCTCCCAGGGGGAAAGCTTGAGATGTCACCAGTGTTTTCCGATATTATTTCTGAGTGGGCTGCGACAGTTGGTGCATTCTGGACCGACGGCTTCTCTGACGGCAGGAAAACCAGAATTTATTAGTGGCGGCATTAGGAATCACAGGTGGCCTGGCATGATTGGTCGGTGTCCAGCACTGGCCTCGGTTCGGGTACGAAATCCAGTCCCTCTCATGCAATCTGGTCAATTACTCTCACTGCCGATCCTGACTCAAGTCCAGTTCTGGGAATTCACTGACATTAGCCAGTGAATTGCTGTCAGATGGTGGAAGGACAAAACCCCCCCCCCCACTAATTTAGCAGAGTCTGATGTGGGTCCTAGACTTCTGAAGGCGCTCTTTGGGTTCCTGAATTCATAACCATCGGGAAATTGGTTAGACCGTTGCCACTTTCAAAGCTTTTTTGAGGCCCGGGAGTGCAGTTCCTCTCTCATTATCGTTTTAACGGGGTCCCTTGTGCCACACGTGTGTCTGCGGAATCTCGCGGTTGGCCCCAGAGAGCACGTTGCCAGGATTTCTTGGGATACGTTCCCCTAGCTGAAGGGCATCTGTGCAGATGTTACAGAGTAGGAAGGTGGGAGTCTCTGCAGCACAGACGCAAGGCCCTGGGCACGTCTACCTGCTTGTCTGTCACACGGGCGCGGGCGTTCTGTTGAGGTGTAAGCCGAGGCCAGCTGCACTCAAACCCGTGGGTCCCTTATGCCCTTCCTTCTCCACCCCACCAAGTTCTCCCACCCACATCTTCACTCAGATAGCTTTCTTGACTGACGAACGTTTTTACGGCGATTAACGGAGGAATAAAAAAAAACCGAGCTAATACAAAGAAAAAAGCATAGAGGTGTCACCTCTAGAGGAACTGTCGAGCAGGTGGCCAGTGCTGAGCAGATAAGGGAGGAAAGCGAGCCAGGGAAGGATGATTCTGGAGGGCAAAGAGGAGTCCGCTGTCCCACGGGTCCGTCCCTGTCCCGGCATTGATTTATCTCCCTCGATGGCTGCACAGAGCAGGCGATTGTTTTGTGCTGGAACCCACCCCCATGTCATTGCCCTGGAATACCCTCCGTGATAAAGGGGCCCCCTTGTGCTTGTCCACCACAAGGGTTTTTGGTTTTTTAGTCCCTTACTAGTGTTTTTACGTTTGCGATGAGAGCATCCTTTTATTGTTTCTGGGATGTTCCCAGCGTGGATGTTGTCTCAGATATAAAAGACCCATTGTGGAAATTATTACGATCAGTTGTGTTTGGCATTCTGGTTTGCTGGGGCAGATGGATTTATTTATGTCCAAAAAAATTCATCAAACCATACACGTGAGGTCATTCCATGTTAATCCGAGTATCGCCAACGACTACAATGCTTCTGTGTGTTTGGGCAAATAACAATTTCAACTGCATTGTGAAATTAAACGAAAAATGTTGTCTGTGTGTGTGCACAGTTTAAATGAATGTGCCGGAAGAGGATAGAATCCAAATGGAGAGGCCCATTGGGGCAATAATATACATATACATGATACTTTAATCGCGTCTCCCGATTCAAACTTACCGAAAGCAGAAGTGTTTTCCCTCTATCCGCCAGGGGAACGTTAATGTGAGTTAAGACTCAATCGTATCTTCCCGAAGCCGAAACTGCGTAGACGGGCGTTTGACCTTGGTTGTTTCAATGCGATGTATCTAAACAGTGCCCAGGGGCCCACGGCTCCGAGTCTGTGCGATAGCGGGGGCCACGGGTTAGTTCAGGCTCCCTGCATCTGGGGAGCAGATTGCTCGAGATAGATGCCCCCCTCCTCCCCTCTCCTTTCCCAAAACTTGCCTCTAATTTCTGACCTTCGGATTGCTGTAGGTACCCTTCAGTTGTTTATTTCTGTTCTGCCCCACCCTTTATATGCTTTCTCACTCTTTTTTCCCTTCCTTGGCTGGGTGGCAAATGGCAGGACACGACACACTCCCAGCCCCAAGGACGAAATGCCCACTCTTATCTGGGAAGGCACGGGCAGTTGGCCGGTTAACTGGGAAAGGATATTTTCAGGCTCTGGTGTCAACGTCTGTTTTCTGTTGTAACTGTCTCTGCAGTTTTAAAAAAAAATTTATATTACGAACAGCATTAGGGATATTAGATATCAAGTAAAAATATTATTTAAAGCATATTTGTATTTAAAAAATTGCATCCATGATGCTCATGGTAAATTAAATTTAACAAGTACAAGGAACATAAGAAATGTGAAATGGTGTATGTTTAGTGTAAGAGTAGTGAAAAATAAACTGTTATTCAAATTATTCCTTTTTTCGTGGCAACGTTTTCCCGACCAACCAAGCTAATGATTACAGTCATCTTTGTGTGAAGCACTGTTAAGGATGGAAGCAGGATAATGCACTGTATCTCTCCAGGGGAGAAAGGTAATGCTTTACACTCACAGAGTTACACACACACACACACACACACACACACACACACAACACACACACACACACACACACACACACACACACACACAGACACACACACAAAAAGATAAGAGAACTTCTCCTGAACACATCAAAGCCACATTAACATGACGTTTCCCCCTTTGAGAGTCTATCCATTCTGTATACCAGCCATTATGTGTACATCAGCCTTCAAAATTCATCACATAAAACGCATGAAGGATAATAACTTTCTCTGGATTATAACAGAAACTTATAGACTAGAGTGTAGCTTGAAATGGATTTATGTATTTATTCATGGCTGTGCCTATATTGTTACATATTGTTGCATTCCCACAATTTCACACCGCACCTTATCTCTGAAGCTCGCAAATGTATTTTCTGAGGACAGGGGGCAAATGGCAGATCATGCGAACATTAATGGAACATACATGCTGGTACTTGTCAACGTTACCTGACAACGTTACTCGACAACCAAAAAAAAATTTGCAGCGGTTTTAAAAAAATATTTACTGACCAAAATTTGAAAACATGCTCTTTCAGATTTCTGATTCTGTTTATGCAGATCCCTCAGGAACAATTGAGGTTTGCCTGTAAGGAGAAAAAAATACAATATGAAATGAACGCTGCGATGTCATTGGGTAGACACCCGTAACTGGACTTTTCCTGGGCCCTGGAAAATGATTGATTGGCATTGCAATGTTTCCAGACCTGTCCAGATGTAGGAAAAAGAGTAAAAGACAACTCATCAGATCATATTCCTGTCTTCCGCTGCGCAGAAGTCCGGTTTTTATGATCTTGACACCAGGGTATTTTGGTGCGCATTGGCTAGGGTTGCAACCGTTTTACGAATTGCAGCCCCACTAAAAATTACTTTTTGTGAAGCTCAGAGGCATTTTTTTTGTTGAGACTGGGTCAAGGCATAGATTTATTTTCATGGTTTTTTTTCAAGCGAGGGGCTTGAACCCTAGAAGGGCTCAATACGTGAGAGTTTTCAGGGAACAAACTCCTAATGAGGTTCAAAACAATGTTTATTTCAAATAAAATTAACCATAGCCATAACTATTACACCTCTTTCAAAGTTGGTCAGATCTCCCATGTCGAATCTCACATGTTACTGTATTGATTTGAGGATATGTTGTAGGGGAAACCTGTAGATAATTAGTGTTGAAATTATAAATGCTTGTCTGATTAATCCGGTTGATTGGTTCCACCACTGGGAGCCGGTACACACTAGGGGAAAAAGAGCGTGTGTATGCTTTGGATTCACTCTAAACCTATCTGCTCATGTACCGGCCTCAGGTCACAAGAGCTAGCCAATACATTTGTCCATGTACATAGGTTCTTTTGTAACCGCATAGATTGGGCACCACACCAAAAAAAATCATGTTTTACATGTATTTTCCTTCAACGAGGAATGCTTGAATATAATTCTTTATTGCTCATCCACATGAAAACCCATGATCATTTTTGTACTGGAAAATGGAAATTCCACCTTCGAAAGAGTAATTTTTTCCATCCTTGCCCTAATAGATGATCATTTGCAGTCGATTCCATTCACCATGGCAACAACTGCTACTAAATAAAGTCTTCTATGTTTTTTTGTTGTTGTATTTTTTAGTATGTGTTTTCAATAAACGTATTCCCAGGTGTGTAAAACATGTAGTATTGCCTTGGGGCAATGGTTGTGAAGACTTACATATTTTTCTGTTAAAATGGCTTTTTGGGAAACGTTTAAATTAAGGGTCAGGATACATTTGGACGCCACCACTCTACGCTTGTCTGATGTTGGTGAAGTGTATAATTATGTGGTTGGTGAAACTTTCAAACACTTTTAAACCCCTTGTTGAAACTCTTTTTTATTTATTTAATCGGGCTAAAGTTTCACATCTCGCCCGGAGGGACATTTATGTCGTTGCGATTGTAAACCTCCGGTAGTTTTTTGTGTTTTCCCGTCATTGCACCTGCGTGAACTGGAGAATGGATTCGTTAGCAGGAACTGTATCAAATTAAACGCCGATATCCCATCCGCGTAGAGGAAATTGCAGTGCTTTATGTCCATCTGGTGCTGTATCCACCGGGGGGCTAAACATCAGACTGAGTAAAATGTTTTAACAAGGTTAAAGAGCTCCCTCTCCGTTGATTAAACGTCCCTCCCAGCCCAATAGTAAAAGGTCTTACATTCAGCCAGAAAAAAAGCAAAACGTTTGGATGTTAGCAATTGGGGTGTGGGAAGGAAGATGGCGATGTTCTTGAAGTGGAAAACCAGTGGAAAACCGCTAATCTTACGAGTCACCCTCTGAAATTAAGGTTTGCAGGTTATTAAAAATAAGTGTGTGGCGTTCCCACGGTCAGGCAGCTAGTTTGAACTTTCGGCTGATTGTCCGCACACGGCTTTCGTTATGCGGAACCGTGGAACTGGGGAGTTGGGCCGTTGCACGTCTTTGGCGAGGGGTTCTTCCGGTGAGCAGGAGTGCTCAGAAACAGGGCGTGCAGGCAATGCGGCGAACTGAATGGAAGGCCCCAGAGACAAACCGGTGTCGCGGCCCAGATGTCAAGGTTGGTGTGGGAGGCGGGGAAGCCGCCAGTCCTGGAGAGTGCCTGAAGTAGGTCAGCCGTTTTGAACCTTTTCATGCGTGTGTTGGCACGAGTCGCACAGCTGAAGAAAAGGCCCAGTCTGACTTTTTAATCCAGCCTTCTGAATTGGCACCAGTATTCAGCCAGGAAAACCCATGGACCTTCATCTGAGTTTGCGCCACCATTCAGCTAGGAAAACCCATGGACCTATATCTGAGTTTCAAGCAATGACAATTACATTCCCCTCCTAGCCTATAAAAATAAATAATTTAATCCAAAGATTGTCATTATGCTTAATATTCTTGGTAATGTATTTTACATGGTACGTGGCAAAACTAAATATGAAAGCAAGACTCATAACTGGGGTTTATTGCCTCACTAAGCAAGCACATTTCAAATTTGTCTATGGGCAAATAAAACTACAAAGATCTCCACAGTTCACGTCTTTGGAAGATTTCTGCTTAAAGTATTTGATTCAAAAATTTTAAAAATTCTGCGCATGTGGTGGAAAATTAAGTTCCCCTAAAATATACGGGGGCAGTCAGAACAATCGTCTTTGAAGCTTGAAGAAAATGCTTAAGATTAAAAAAAACTAAAAACTTGGATTTAATACACCACCCATGGGGAAACAAATAAATAAATAAAATACGCGCCATTCAAAGTGAACACTTTGTCAGAAGCCTTGGGACTGAACTGTGGCAGGAAACATTATTCCAGCTCGAGAAATTTGTAGTTCATGTAGTTCATGATCAGGTCAGTCTTTTAACATTCGTTGGTTAATAAAATATAAACATAAAATGTATAAAAATCTCTATGTACTCCCAGAGTCTATTGCTTTTCAGTTCTACTGAAATAAAAAAATAAAAAAACATGGCATTGATTTTTGGGCGTGCGAGGGCTCTATTAACTGGATGCCAGTTTGCTGTATCGGCGTTTGCACCTTGGGAAATGTGAATTGTAACGGGTTATCAAAACTCACTCAGAGGACTTTCAGCCACGTCACACCTCCCCAGCTTCTCTGCGCCGCCATGCTCATTTCCCCAATCTGTTTTAAAAGTTGAATTAGAACGCCTACCTCCAAGCACTGTGCACTCTGAGTAGAAAGTGAGTGATTTACGCCCTCTGCTCTGGTGGTAATCTGAGCCCAAATTTACCTCATGACTCACAAGTTGCCTAACTGAAGGAAACCCAGGCAGAAGTAATTCATTACAATAGTCGCTATTAAACCCCCCCAATGGAGGGGACGGTTTGAGCTTCTCTTCAGAGGCTAAAGTATTATGGGATTACCCTTGGAGGCAAAAACTTCATTACAGGAGAAATCTGTGCTAATAATGCTTCTGGGTGTTTTTCAGAACGCGACTTGCTTGTATACGGTTTCACACATAGTGTAGCTTTTTTCCCCCTAAGGAATTAAACTTCTCACGTCTCCGCACATTCCCAGAGACCGTTCCTGGAAAAAAAAAAAAAAACCATTACGAAAACCCAATGCAGTTCCAACTCACCTTTTGGATCGAACAGATCACCTACAAAAAGCCATAACCCGAGTGGGGAAAGAGACATGTAGAGATGTGTCTTCAGTGAGGTAAAGCGGAAAGCGAACGGGCCTTGAAACAGGTGGTTGATGTGAGACGAGAGAAGGGGAACTCCGAAGGAAGGCTTTTGGACGTTCTCTCGGCGGACGGTTGGGGAAGAGCGAGTGTTCTGCGTTCTCACCCCAGAAACTGTGCTTCTTCCTTGGGTCTCCCTTACAACCCAATGACAACAAGCTGAAATAGGAGACACAAGATAACAGGCTTAATGAAACGCAGGAGGGAAGGAGAAGGCCTTTGTGTTGGCAGACTTGTCTGTGCTGTGGGTCTCCCTCGGGAGGAAGAATCCAGTGAGAGACAGCGTTGGGATTCGGTGGAGGAGTCTTACCTCACACTTTCACATCCAGCCTTTCTTCAGGTTTGTCTGCTTGCCTGCATCTCAGGCAATCCCAGTGGGAGTGGCCAAACTCCCTACTCCTTCTCTTTTGCAGAGTGCGACGTGGCTTTGATTTTTAATGAAACACAAATTTGACTGCGTACTTCACCCGCAATTTCAATTGCTGTAATCTTCTTTGCTAACTTCGTCTTGGAAGGAAAGGGGGAAATGTTTCTATGAAAGTCTGACAGGTGTGTCTGCTTAAATAAATAACACTGATATTAAATAAGTTTAACTTTAACTTTCTTTGGCATGATAGTAAATTTCTGAGATCGATTGAGCCGAGACAGTGGAAAGGTTCAACGTGGGAAAACAGCTGTGGCTGAGATCTGTCATGTTCAAACCATGTTCAAATCGGACCTTATCCCCGACCCCCACACTGTGACTGCATTGGTGGGCACGTGGTGTATTCGGAGATCGGACCTTATCCCCGACCCCCACACTGTGACTGCGTTGGTGGGCATGCTGTGTATTTGGGGACCGGAAACCCGATCCTCCTTCCTGAGCGCCGGGTCCGTCTCGCTCGTCCTCGCCCGCCCGGGTGCCTCAATCCCGGCCTCATGCTCCACTCATCTAAATTAAACAGCACCTGCTGCCAAGTGCCACCACAGTCGCCAATACAAACGTTGCTAGGAAATCAGACCTCAGGGGTCGACATCACAGAGCTTTAGCGGTCCCTCTTTGAGAGAAGTGACCTCACAGCTTTGCCATTCACTGTTGCTATTTGTTTTTTTGTTTTTTGTTTGCACTAAATCTGTCATCTGTGCCGTGGCGGAAATAGAAACGCTAGAGTCATCTGGAAAGACGCTTTTTAACCCCACCATTTGGGCCTCAGCCAGTGCCCCAGGCAGCTCCTGCCTCGTACGGTGGGCTGGGTGGTCCCACTGGGCCTGTACCTGTGACTCCAAATTGGAACGCGTTGCCATGGTTGCTTCATCTGCCGAAGCCCGGAGCGATAGGCTGGGTTTTCCCCATAGGTGGCATCAGAGAGCGCCAGGCAAACGCCTCGCAAAGGAATCAATGGTGTTGACGTCGGTGCACCAGCAGGCCTATAGATATAAATCTTTTCAAATCAGCGCCAGAAAAACAAGGAACCCTTCCCGGAAAATCCTTTAAATCCTGTAAATCTAACCTGACCGCTCTTTGTAGCATTTGAGTGCCACTGTAATTTATTGGCAGATTTTTTTCTTACTTCTTTGTTTGTTTGAATCTGTGGGCAGTAAACGTTGTGCTCTAAAGGAATGGCGAGACCTTACTTTTTTCTGTTTGCGAGGGCATCTATACTGACCGGGATAAACGGATGGATGAACTTCGTCTGCGTTCCCGAGCACGTGCGTCCGTCTCTCTGTTGTCCCTCATGCCGTGACAGAGAGCTCCCCCGGTGCTCGAATCCCCAGGCCTGTCCCATAATGCCATCAGGACTCTGTCACAATGTGGTGCCATGCAAAAGATGACGGCCGCTCGCGTTCTCCCTTTGAGTTAAATGAGAACAAGCTGGAGACAGCCAGCAGGGATTCAACAGAGGGTCAAGTCGGAAACCATCTTGTGCTGACACAGAACACTGCGGCCAGACACACTTCTGTATCGGGCCTAAAATTCCAATTGACCCGTAAACACAAAGCACTGTGTGTCTGACCTGGGCCCTAACAGGGGGTTTCCTAGCAATTGGTCTGCTGCTGATTGGGCGGAGCTACGAGTGTTCAAAAACAGCAGGAATTTCATGGAGATAGCGGCTGTCCACACGTGGAATCCGAATGGACGAAAACAACAAACCTGAAGGAGCAGGTCTGGTGGCCAATGCCCTCAGAAAGCCAAGCGTTGAACAGATGGAGCATCAGGCTTTCAATGACAAATTTTTGGTTCGTCTTAGCGGGGTGTTTGCAAAGGGCTAATCTAGGCAGTCAGAGACAAGCGTGCGGCAATGGAATGGAGCTGGACGGGGAAATAGAAGAATCGGTCAGGCTCCTGTAACCACATCCCCCGGCGACGGGTAACGCCTTCTGCGTTAAAGCTGCGGACAGCCTCCCATTCGCCCCTTTGCCTTAACCGAGCGCGCCGGTGTTCAGAAAGAGGAACGCCGACGGATTAAAAACAATATAAAAACAATAATTGTATTTCATGCCAGAGGTTTGCGTTTGATAAACACTCCATCTGAGAGGGTTTATAGGGGAGATGTGTTAAGGTCACCATAACGAATGTCCGTGCGAGTTACCAGGGTGACTCAGGTCAAATTGCCCTCGCCATCTCCTTTTTATTTTCCCCGGCGCTTCTTGGGCCTGGTATCTATGATAAGCCAGTCACAGGACTGTATGCTGTATAATGTAAGTCTCGATGCTTTAACTAAGGTCTGTCTTCGCCCTGCCGTGCCTAGAGCTAGTTCATGTGCCCAGAAATTGTGTTTGGTCACCTCTGAATGGAAAGATTTTAAAGACGAACAGACGACTTAGCAGAAAGGAAGCTGGCAGGAAGATGGCTCCCTGGCTTAAATTAAATGCACTGGAAGAACAGCCTGCACTGTTGCTGTGGGACTATACCACTGAGGCTTTTGAAGATGTCTCCTTTAATAGCTTTCAAGGACGAGATAGTAAACAAACATTTTTAAAGGTAGGCGTCATCCTCTAAAAGAAACACGTGTGATAACTTAGAAACTACTGTTTTTACTCAGGATACAGCTGCCGGGCAATAATATCTGGTCAGGAGCAGAGTAATGCTGAATTATCCCATTTCCTAGATTTTTTGTGTTAAATTAATTTATTTGAATTATTTGATTCGTGAAACTCACCTATGGTGGGTTTTGAGCACAGAGGTGGGATGGGGAATTACATAGTTGTGCCACCATCACCAGTGTGAAACTGAACGACTGGAAGAAAATAGACAGGGAAATTAGAGGAAAGAAAACTGCATTTGCATACATGAGAATTTTGGGCTGTAAAATCCTTGGTAAGTAATGACGTTTCTTTTCAAAAGTGTTTTATAGTCAATCAGTTGATTTAGTAGCCTTTCCTTACGCCTGCCGAACGTTTGATTACAGGTGAACCCCCAGACCATCATTTGGTGTTTGGGTTTTGGTGTCTGTTCTTTAGGGAGTCTCGGGCCTTTCTCCTCTTATCAGCTGGGTCTTCATCTTGACTCTGGTTTCGCTTGTTTGGCTTGAGTCCACTTTCTTAGCGGCTGCCCTCAGCGGACATTGCTGATAAAAATATATTGCTTCTCCTTTTTCTCTCTCTCTATTTTCTGTCCACTTCTGCAGTAGTCCACACGCTATTCTATCTCTGGGAAATGTATTCTGTTTTACATTCTCTCAAGTCTCTATCCGGAAAGGAGTCGAGAGATTGTTTCTGTCTGAATTTGGATTTTTTGATGAATTATCTGGCCTTCTAAGCTATGTCGCGCGGCAGTGGGTGAACCCATTGTTTAACAGGAGAAACGCCAGCACAGCAGCATGCATTGCTTAAGGTTACATGGCCCCTGCCAGCATTGCGGAAGGTCGCCAGCTCGACCGTTTGTTTACAACGGTGGCTTCCCAATCGGCTCCCACTGCGCGCTCTCCTCTTATCATCTCTCCCCATACAGCATGTCACTTCTGCGGGGAGCCCGCAGATTTTTGTCTGGGCGAAATCCAGAGTTGAGGGTTTCTGTTTTGAGCCAAGTTTCAAAACTACTTGATGGCCTGAAAGAAGCCTTTTGTCATCTGATGTTCGTTCCACTCCAGAAGATGTGTTTGGCAACACTGTTCTGTGAACCTATTTCTCTCATGGACTATTTTAAACTTTAAATAAAAAAAATGTATAAAAGAAAAGCCTTCCAATCGAGTCTTTGGCAATGTGACTTGGGCTTTATAAATCCAAGACCAACTCTTCCCGACAGTCTCATTTACTATACTGTGTACCTATGCTCAAGGTCCACAACATAATATAAATATAAAAATGTGCTAGTGTTAATCGTCATCTGATGAAAATTGATTACTCTGCTATCACAGGGCGAGGCAAATTATCTTGTGCACAAACAGACACACTCACACATATAAGCACCAGTACAGGCACGCACACATACACATTAAATATGAACCACAGTCCAAGGCCTGTCTGATTTGATGTCTTTGGCATGTGCCCCACGGTGTCAACAACACCCCGTTAACAAAAAAATTAATAGCTCTAACAGACAGTAAGTCAAATGGCCATGGCTTACTATATACTATAAAGCCGGCAGACAGGTATCAAGGCATTCAGTTTCTGTTCGATATAATGTTCCATGATGTTGATTTAATGAACGAAACAACAAGCAACTTTTCCTAGTGTTTTCCAAAAATGGAGCGACGAAAAAACATCCAGTCAGTGGCAGTCCTGTGTGCAAAAACAGGAGGAGGAGGAGGAGGAGGAGGAGGAAGAGGAAGAGGAGAACAGCATCTTGTTGGTCCCACCGACGGGCTTCTGCATCAGCTTTCACTCTTAATGACCTAAGAAGAAGAAGAAGTGGAACACCTACACTGGACAATTGTGGAGTGGAAAAACATCGCCTCTGTCCCGGTTCCTGTTGCATCATGCTCATGGCGGAGTCAGGATTGAGTTGAAGGATCCATCCCGCCTGATGGCGGTACTGTATTGGTGTGGGGAATGTTTTCCTGGCACACATTAGGTCCCTTGATGCCAACTGAGCAAAGTTTGCACACTACAGCATGGTCTGATGAATCCCCGCTCCTGCTGTTTCATTCTGACGAGAGGACTAGGATATTGCGATACATCCTGCCAGATGTCAACAATGCAGGCCGGTGCTGGCTGTGTGATGCAGTGGCAGGCGCTTTCCGTGACACACTCAGGGTCCCATGTTACTAGTGGAGCAATGTTTGAATGCCACTAAATCTCTGAATGTGGTTGAAAGCAGTAAGCATTGCATGCCTGCACAGGACTGGTCCTGTGTGTCATGGACTGGTCAAAGACTGCTATATCCGCCTGGCCGAAACGGTCTCTGTCCACTTTGACATTTTGTTCACCTCCATTCAAAATGAGCTGCTTTTTATAAAAGCAAAGATTTTTACGCTGTTTACTGTCCTGGAATGACAAATTGAACAGCTCTTTTTTTAAATTAGACTAAATCTCTTGCTTCCCGCTGAATTATGCCATAGATTAATTTGTCATTCCATGGTCTCCGCGTGTAACGCTCGCAGATTAAGCCCTTTTCCTGTTGCCTAGCCTGGGCAACAACCTGGGAGTGCTGGGAAACGGGGTACTTCATCTCTGTCACTGCGCCGGCAGTCGACTGGGGGCGAAATATGGACACAGTGGCTATGTAATTTGGCAGTGCTTGATTACAGCTTTTAGTTGCACTTCGCCGACAGAGAGACACCTCCCCAGGAACATTCAGTCCCCACATCCGGGCGATAACAACGATCCGTGCCGGCATGGCTGAGCGGGGCATGTCTATTAAAATTGGGTTCTGTAATTAAACTCCCCGGACGGTTGCACTGTACCAGAAGACTGGATCACCGGGCAGGTACAGTATACCAAGCAAAGGTTCAGCAGATGATGAGGTGATTAAGGATTTAAGTTGAGAAGAGAGAGGGTCCGGTCCGACAGAGCAGAACAGGAATAGGAATGAAGAAAATCATTTTTGAGGAGACTTTTCATATTTCTATATATGAGTGGTTTAACCACATTACAC
>JAOVYW010001380.1:0-10621 GCA_025775045.1 Hiodon tergisus | reverse complement strand
CAATGCAGGGGTCGCTGCAGGGCGGTGAGGCGGTCCTGCTGTCTGACCTGTGCAGGTCTGTGCTCAATGCAGGGGTCGCTGCAGGGCGGTGAGGCGGTCCTGCTGTCTGACCTGTGCAGGTCTGTGCTCAATGCAGGGGTCACTGCAGGGCGGTGAGGCGGTCCTGCTGTCTGGCCTGTGCAGGTCTGTGCTCAATGCAGGGGTCGCTGCAGGGCGATGAGATGGCGAACTGCGCTAAATTGTACTGAGTCAAGAGCCCAGTCGGGGACGTAGCCATCCAACCAGGGATGTAGCCCTCCAGCCAGGGATGTAGCCCTCCAGCCAGGGGCGTAGCCATCCAGCCAGGGATGTAGCCATCCAACCAGGGACGTAGCCCTCCAGCCAGGGATGTAGCCATCCAACCAGGGATGTAGCCCTCCAGCCAGGGATGTAGCCATCCAACCAGGGATGTAGCCCTCCAGCCAGGGACGTAGCCCTCCAGCCAGGGACGTAGCCCTCCAGCCAGGGATGTAGCCATCCAACCAGGGACGTAGCCCTCCAGCCAGGGACGTAGCCCTCCAGCCAGGGATGTAGCCATCCAACCAGGGATGTAGCCATCCAACCAGGGACGTAGCCCTCCAGCCAGGGGCGTAGCCATCCAGCCAGGGATGTAGCCATCCAGCCAGGGACGTAGCCCTCCAGCCAGGGATGTAGCCATCCAACCAGGGACGTAGCCCTCCAGCCCACGGAAAAAAGAGGTGGAGGAGACAGCACCCCCCCATCAGCATGTATGAAACAGGAAACATGTTCTTTTTGACATTCTATCACTTTATACTGTGCAAAATGAACTCTCTTTTGACAAAATTCTCGTCCCTATTTGACCAGACAAAATAAAAAATGAAAAATCCCATACGAAGAGCATTCTCTTACAATTTCTAACACCTGCTTCCTGATGTTAGACATAAAGCCAACTTTTTGTTATGATTTCAAAATGAAGTCCCCCAGATGATAATATTATTTTCTAATTAAGGTCTTCGCTGAATTTGAGATATTTTTAGGATTTTTTTTTTTTCAATAGGGAAAGAGTAATAATTGAGAAACACTAATTTATCGTTTTCTTTCTTGTTTGACGATTTTATGTAAAATTTAAAGTCGTCCCCTTTTGAGATTTTTTGTCCAGCTGGAAATTGGGACTCAGCTGGCAGTAGTGGATGATTTTCTGGGCGGCGGCAAAATGCTCTGTCCCAGCCGAGAGGCACATTCTGCTCATCTCCTAATAATGAAACCTTCTTATAAAAATGCCATTGCTTCGCCCTAATCCAGATGAGGGAGCAGGGGTTGGAGAGTAAACTAGCGTGTTTCCATTCGTCCCTGCAAACTAGATCCCGCTTAAAGATGTGGGGGGGGGGGGGGGGGGGGTTTGCAGAGGGCATTCTCATTGGGCCCATTTGCATGGTATCTGCCTATCCCGGTCTCCAGACAGATCTGCAAGGAAAGACCAGTGGTCTCTCTGCTTTGTGAAGATGGAGACTTAAGGCTGATTACAAAAACAAATGAATCTTTATTCAGATGGGACCTCAGTAAATCTCTCCACGGGAGTGAACGGTTTTGGTTCCATAATTGCAACAAGAGGAACCTTGAAAAATTCCTCAGAATTCCTCCACTGGCGCTCAAGACTGATATTGAGGGGCTTTTGTGGAAAACCCATTAAAAGCAGAACGTTAACGGTGGTTGATATTCAGTATTGAGGCAACCTTGTCAGGTCTGCACCAGATCCAGATGGGAACAGGCATTCAAAACCAACCTGGCATCGTAGGTTTGAGGCACCAAAGGTTTTGCGCAAAAAACGCAGCGAAAATAATGAAACACAGGGATAATGTCTTTTATCTGGCCGCTAATTCGCTATCTTTGAGTCGAGTCCGGCAGCGCTGGGGCTCGTCGTGCTCGCGTCTTCCTCGAGACTCACTGAGCCGAGACAAAACGAAAATCACCCCCATGCGGGTGAGTTGAAAGCCACAGCGATAAAGTCGCTCATTTGTAGCGCAACGCCGGAATTACAGTTATTATACAGCGGGGACACCATATCCTGTTCCTGCAGGACTGTGGCCCTTCCCTTGTTCCTTCTAAATTGCTATCCCCCTGAGTGGCACCAAAGTGCTTAAATTGGTTGAATGAAAACGATGATTAGCTGAATTGGGTATTTAAGTGGTTAGGCGAGACAAAGACGTGCAGACGCCATGGCCCTTCTGGACTGGGAATGGGCAGTCCTGCTGGGTAATTATCGCCGCTCTAATATTGCAGCGTGAACGCGGGCCCCCTTCAGCACCGGCGCAGCAGATCCTGTCATTACCGAGCAGCTGGAGGCTGTCTCACTGGTGACAAACTCGGAGCCCTCGCAGCTGAAAGCGTCCGCTCGTCTCCCCTCAGGAGGAAGTGACACGGTCATCAAGCAGGGTTTAGACGCGAAGGCAGAAGTCGGACCGTGCCATCCGCCAAATCTCCCTCCATAACTTGTCTGAAACTTGAATAGCTAGCTATTCATAATAGCTAAGACATTTAAGTCCTTAGTCAAGTCCCGGGACTTCTCTGCCACTGTCACAGTGGTGTGCAACATTTCCATCCATTCCATCAGCCCTCCACGGCTTCATTTCAGTGATTAGAAGATTGTTGGGAGAGTTGATTTAAAAAAAAAAAAAGAAGGAAAGACGCTAGTGTGTTGAGGACGATTATGTTCTTTTCTGTCAGGAGGCGAAAAAATTGAGAGAACCGCTTCAGTATTCAGCTGGTGTCCCCCCTTAACATTTCCCCGTATAGATTCCCCAGCTCGTTTCGCTGTATAGAAGTGATCCCTCTCCAGCTCGTTTACTGTCTCGAAGTGATTCTTCTCTAGCTCGTTTTCCTGGCTGCGGTGAAAGTGCTCTGCTGCGACACTCACAGACTACTCAAGCTGCGCAGGCAGCAGATGTGGGCCAAATGGAGTAGCGATTGAGGGGAGAATTAAAACAACATTAGGCATCCAACGACTAGAAAACCGCGCTCCCGCGATCCGCGCCACTGCTCCCAGAGAGCCTCGAGAGATAGAGGGGTGCTTCTCAGCCTTGTTTCCTGGGTGGTGTGGCTTATAAACAACCCCCAATCCCCCCACCCCCATGTACCGGAGTGTCTGTGAGCGGTTCTCCCCGCCAGCGATTTCTTCCATCATTGTCTGGTTTTTTGGGGAAAAGGCCTGATCTATGCCTGTGTGTCGCTGGCCAAAGCTATTGAACAGCCACACAAAAAGCACGGCGCTGCCTGCTGCTGCTGAGTTGTCAACGGCAACCCGGCCGTGACTAACAACCTGCCACTGAATGAAGTCATGCCTTGGGACGAGACTGTGTATGCAGGTCTCCATACACAGCAATCCGGATAGGGCTGCTAATTGCGCAAACTTCGGCTTCAGATGACTGACTGCTAAGTCCTTGTCTCAACTGTATGAGGAAGCATTTTGCCCCACACAGTACAACGTGTCTTACAGTAAAACACGGAATTCACTGAAATCTGACGTCTGGGTTAATCCATCAGCCCTGTTGTCTCCTTGTTAGGCTTCCACTCGAGTTCTCTTCTCTTCTCCACCAGCCATGGTTACCTCACATGACGTACGGCTCGTACTCTGGGAGACATCTGGTTTCCGTCAACAGGTGGGGAGCTTGGCGGAGGAGGAGGACATCTGTTGGACGTTCTGTCTTGGACGGCGTGCGGCGTGGGCCGGCGTCCCCGTCGGCAGCCGGTCCACAGCGGGGGCCATTGTGGGCAGCTCGTGGGAGCAGAACTTCACCGCGTGGCCTCCTCTGATGGTCCTTGCTGCAGATGTGCTAGACTGCAGACACGATCGGGAGAGGAGCAGGTGGTTCCTGGTGTGGGGCTGTGGGTCTCATTAGACTGTGGCAGCTGTATCTCATGTGCAGAACACTGCTTTTAAAAAAATAAACCAGTTTAACCATTAAAGTGCAAACAGGAGAGAACATGAAGCTAATAACAAATGGGACATGCAGACTAGCCCGTCAAGCACAGTGTAAATGTGTCCCGGTGCTGCAGGCGTGTTGGACTAAATGGGCAGTTCTGCCTCTAATTGTCCTAAACATTACAGAGCTCACAGGGTGCATCCTGAGAGAAGGTTGGTGGTGCTGTCACAGTCGCGGATTGGAAGCAGGGATCCCCCTGCGTTTTCATTGGCTCGTTGAGGAGGAGTGCGAAGGAAAGGGAAACGGGACACCAAGGCAAGCGCTCAGCTTTGTCAAGCGTCGAGCAGATGCCCCCCCTCGCCCCCCACACCCATACCCAAGCAGGCAGAAAGACACGGCAGGTCGGTTCCTGACGAATCGCTCGCGTTCCCCTCGTGAGACATGCTCGCCCATACGGCGCGACAGAAAACTCCCAAGACAGAACGGGGTGGCCCTCCTTTCAGACGGCTCCGGGTGCGAGCGGGCCGAGGAAATCAGAAGAAAGGACGAAGATATGGTGCGTATAACAGGGCATTTCGATTGAAAATGGTCTTAATTGAAGCGCCTGTGCCATTTGTCCCGGATCTCTGGTTTTTGCGTGGTTTTAATCCCATGAGCCACTGCCAGGGAGTCATAAATCCCCAAAATCCCGCCGCCTGCGGAGCCACACCGGTTGATTGGAGTATCCGTGCGGAGGGGGTGGGGCCCTTTCTATTAAGAGCAAATCGCTTCTATTAAAAGCCGGAGCTCCTGGCGGCCATGGCAACTGAGAAAGCCTGAATGAAAGTGGGGAAATGCAACGTCGTTCCTTCTGTCTGGCCCGGCGCTGCACCCAGACACGCTCTCCGCCGTGCGCACGTCGGACGCGGCCGGCCCACCTGAGTCTAATCCCCGGGCTCACCCACACTGCTCTTTTCTCATCCTTTTCAAACCGGGATGCAGATTATTACAAAGGGTTGAATGGGGGGGAATTCAAGACTGTGATACAAAATGGGTTTATTTCTCTCTTTTTTTTCTCTCCAGAATCTTATATTTCAAGGCGGGCGTTGCGGAGATTTGGTATCGCACCCAACATGCCTCCCACTTTCATACACACGTGCATATTTAGCTTTATTTGATGCACAAGGAAATTATGTGGTAACGTGTAACAGTGAGACATGGAGAGAGAGAGTGGTGTCAGGTTGCTGCAGTGCTACATGTTAAATCAGGTTGTTTTTCCCCCAGCCTCATTAGATGGCCTTGAAGAGGGTATTTGTGTGTTTGTGTGTGTGTGTGTGTGTGTGTGTGTGTGTTGGGGGTGACTGTCTCCCCCAGAAGTCCCCTGCACACCTTCCTGGAGATCCAGCATACTGAGCATTGCCAGCACTGCTAAGCCTCCAGTCAAAACAAGAAGGGGAGAGAGCCGGTTTTG
The DNA here is from genome assembly GCA_025775045.1 of Hiodon tergisus. Classification (NCBI taxonomy): domain Eukaryota; kingdom Metazoa; phylum Chordata; class Actinopteri; order Hiodontiformes; family Hiodontidae; genus Hiodon; species Hiodon tergisus. The sequence goes on along the minus strand of JAOVYW010001380.1, from coordinate 5,251 downwards.
AGCGCAACTCAAACGCCCCACATCCTGTCAGACATGGCTCTTCGTTGCCATCTCATTAATGCAGAAGGGAGCCAGCTGGTGATAAAAAATAACATAAAACAACATCCAATCAGACGGGCCCCACTCAGCAATCCTGTCCTTTAGTTAATGCAGAGGGGAAGAAAGCTTGTGAGAGAAAAAAAACAGCCAATTATGTTCACACCACCTGCTGCTCGCATAAAAAAAGTGCTCTTTGAAAAAGAGATGGTCTATCAATGTTTTGTCTGCGGTAAAGGCAACACATTGTTTTCACAATGAAGTCGCTGCCTTTTTTTAAATTAGAGAGTGTGTCTTTACTGGCTGGATGATTGATGACTATACCGGGCACATCTTTTGACTTCCTCGTTTAAAGCTGAATCCTGTGTTCCAACAACTCTGACATCGGTGCGCATTCGCGAGCCACTCGAGCTCTCCCTCTTAAAGAGCGTTAAGAGAATGTTGCGCGTTGGGGAGGGTTGGAAGGGCAGGGGCGAATTAAACACTTTGTCAGGTGGGCTCGGATGTAGTGATTGGCTTACGTTTTCCAGGGCCGGTACGCCTCTTCAGAATGTGTCACTTCAACATGAATGCAATACATCTCATCTCATACATTTTCCATCTCATGGCCACGTTGTCTTTTACTTCATTTCAAAAGGCGCAAAAAAAGCAAGTAAAGGTGCCCTGAATGGCCACTTCACGGGGGACATTTGTCGGAGAAACGGAGACGGCACAGAACCTCTGAAGTCTGCACGATCCAGGGTAAATTCATCCGGATCAATGTGGTGAGATCAGTAACGGATCTGAACGGCCTCTCTCCCCGGGGAGTTGCTTGAGCAAACATCAACACGCTCTTGATACAATCCGATGTAAAAGCCTCGCTTTCTATGACATTTTTGTGGCTCACTGTGCCAGCTCAAATGGTTTTGCCGTCAAGCGAATGCGGATGTCCAGGTGTCCACGAGCCTGAGCAAAAAGCCCGAGAAGAGCTGGGCTTGGGCGGAACCTCGCTGCTGCCCAGTAAACCCGAAGCCCCATGATGTCACATCACTTGTGCTGGACGACAGGACGATAGGACAATATCAGGACATGAAAGGGTGTGACGGACGTGCCGACCCAGCTCACTCGAGTGGAATGCAATTTCCCTGAGATAAATAAATGTTCCCATGACGTCAAGGCCGCATTGGGTAGAGGAATAGCTTGGAATCAGATGGAGTATCTATGAGATTTATTTCTAACATCTGGCATGCTCTTTAACCTCTTTCAGTGCGATGATAGGTTTGTAAATGCATTTGTCAGAAGTGGCTTGGCGTGTACAGTTAAAAAAATTCCCCAACTTGGACCTACATCAGTTTGTATTGCGTCATGTTTTTGCATGGATATACCAGGTGGTTGGGATGGATCTCCACTTATGACTATGCGTAGGTTCACAGGTTCCCCAACGATAGCATGAAAAAGAATTAATATCCGACCAAGTTTAGCTCAGGATCTGACCTTGAGCACCAACCGCAATCACAATTTTCAATGGCCAGACGTAAATGCTCGAGGCTACGGCTTCTGCGGCCTAAAAAAAAGAGAGTTTTCATTGCTTTAACTCAGTCACGCTGTGAGACAATGGCAGAAGGTTTTCTCAACCACATGCACTCTCATGAGCGTAGCCTCCTCACAACCAGGCAAAACAGAAGACACAGAGGGAACGTTTATGTAAAGCAATTTAGCACTTTTATGTTGAATTCAAGAATGGAACAGACTCCATAATTACCGACTGGCAGCAACCCTCCGTCTGTGGCTGTTGGCTCCTACGGCAACAGTCGCGGAGTTAAGGAAAACATCTACATGCATTAGTGGTAGCAATTTTCACAGCTCTTAACACAAGGGGAGTTAAGCCACTTTGTTACATAATCCGTAAAAACTCATTCATTCAATCGTTCATTCAAGTCTGGGGAACATGGGCTGCTGTAACTTAACGTCTGCCTAAGTTAGCGTATCAACTATTCAGCGGTCTAAACAGGCTAAATGTTATTTACCCTGGTTGAGGGCTCTTGCTCGGTGAGGTAGCAACGTTGCTAGCCCCTGTTCCCAAAACTCGACCCCCCTCTTGTCCCCGGTCCCCAAGTGCATTTTGGCACAGAGGATGTTTCCAGGCACCTACCTGATTAACACCTCACTTTGCTAATAGCAAACGCTCTCTGGCATGCCATCATTGTTTAATTTGGGGAAATGCCTTATTTACCACAGAAACCTCTATTAGTGGCCCAAGCGTTTAAATGTTTTCCACCTAAGTCAGCCTTGACGTCTGTTGGAGACTTGGCTGTTTTTTGGAGAACATTGAGCAAGTTATTAGTCGCTGAAATATGTCCAATCAAAAATATACTATTCATTATTAAACTATTGTAGATTATTTTAATTTAAAAAGTTGTTTTACGTAATTTGAACAAACATTTAACTTTGGTATACCTAGTATAAAAACAACAGGTAATATTATCTTATTATCTTAATTCTTAAGTAACCTATTTTAAATAAATGTTTTTCAAACAAAAATATATCAACAGCTGGCAAAATAATAATGCAGTCACAGGGTAGGACATGAGCTGGACTCAAACCGGAAAACTCCTGCTCATGGGGCTCAGTCTGCACTCAGGCGAGCACCTTTCCTCACTGAGCCACTTAGAAGGCTGTCACAACCGTTCTATACTGTCATGTCTCTGGGTACAGTTTTACACACACTGAGAGAATCACTCAGGCATTTTCCCCCTCAAATCCTAGCTAGCTTTTTAAATTTAGCTTAGCTAGCTTTTCAAATTTAGCTTAGCTAGCTTTTTTGCCTCCCACCAGCAGTCTTGCCCCCTTCGGATGTCCGGCCTGGGGAATACTGGTGAGCTCCTGTTTATGCGCCCTCCATTACTGCACACTTTTTGGGTCAATGTCATGGTACTTTGCTGACACTTTGACAGAATATTTCCTCTAATTTCTAATTTGAACTTTAAATTATGACGTCCCTTTGGTGGCAGTTATCTGTACTTGATGTTAACGTAAGCTCAGGAAAATAACAAACAACACGGGGTTGCACTGCAGTGTATACACTGACCCTTGTTTCCCCTACCTGGCTATTACTTCTAGACAGGTGTACACTTTCAGAATTTTATTGTGTTTAGAGAGAGGGCTCTTGCTGGAATCATTTTATGGAAGTTTTGCTAAAAAAAATTTCAATAGACTCAGCAGGAAAAGGCTGAGGTCTATTCCCCACAGTTGTCCAAATATATGATTAGATTAGCTCGGGGTTATTAACCACACAGAGGGCCGCCACTCTGGAAGGTCAGGAGTCCACTCATCCAAAGAGTATTGACACTGCTCCTCCGAAGCCCAAAATTTTACCTCCTCAATTTTTACCTCTATGCTTTTCTTTCTTTCTGTCCCACTGTTTAACCGTTTAAACTGTTTGTGTTTGATCATTTCCATTTGCAAATCTCACCTCATCGTTTTATTTTATTTTTGTAAAGAGTGTAATTCTGGCTGGATTTCCCCTTTCGTTTCAAAGTGCCCTTCTGAACTTGTTTATTCTGTTCCCACCGAGCGACGAAAGTTCAGTCGACTGACCGACCGTTTCACAATCGTGTCTGCTCTCATCGGTGGACATGTCGAAAGGCGAGCAGTAGCAGCTACTGAGAGGAAAGAGGACAAATCCTCCCCTCCTCACAATCTGGAGAACCGCCACTGGGAAAAACTAGCTTGGTCAATGTGTGGGTACTCTATAATATGTCTGGCTGTTCTGATAGAGGTGTTAAAGTTTATCACAGACAGTTTATCACAGACAGCTGGGAAGGTAAAAAAAAGTCCCCTCCAAAAAAAAAAAAAAAAAAGCAATTCTGGAAAGTAATTTTGCATAAGGAGAGTGTAACCCCTGGATGCAGAGGGAGCGGTTTAATCATTAAATGAGAGGGAACTGTTTGATCACTGCTGATGAGGGGATTGGGCTCTTTTATCAGTATTGATGAGGGTATGGGGAGAAAGACTGGTGTTTCATCAGTATTGATGAGGGGGGATAGGGAGCAAAGGGGATTGTTTGATCAGCGTTGATAAGGGGATAGGGAGCAAGATCAGGTATGACCGGGGCAGTGCCACGGAACGTAACGCTGAACACAGCAGATGGTGCGTCTGCATGCGCCTCCGAAATGCCTCCGCGGGCAGTCCACAACAGCTTCTGCGCTTTTTTACGGCCGTTCCTGTGAACCCCGACGCCGAGGAAAAAGAAAAGGCTATAATGATATGTGGGCTATCATCTTAAAGCCGACGTTGATGACGGGTGATTGATGATCATTTTCAGAAACAATGCTGCACCCTCGGCAGTTCCACGCACACACAGCGTGTTCGGGCTCTTTGGAGGAAAAGCAAGGGCTTCCGCCGGCAGAGCGGCCCAGATATAAAAGCTAAGCAAAAGCTGGAGCTCATTAAAAGAATTTTCAACGTGTATTTTCTGAGTTCATTTGCTGAGGTTTTAGGAATGTTGACTGGGAGCTCTCTTGGCTCAGAACAGCTGCTCAAGATTCTAAAAATGGAATTGATTGTTCCGTACTGTCGGAGAGAAGCCAGGTGATCCGTTTTAGTTCCTTCCCATTTTTCCCACTGACGTCGCTGCGTTTCTGCAGGAACAATGGCGTATATTCAAGTAATCTAATTAATGGCGGGTGTGAACGCCGCAGACGTTTAAACAGAGGCCTCTTTGAAATCTTTCTCATTTTTTTAGGAGACAAGAGACTCCTCTGTTAACGCAGGAAAAGGATTAATTCCTTCATGGAGGAAGTGGAAAAAAAACCTATCACGACTTTGACCTCCTTAGAGGCGGAAGCCGTGGTGACGAATGTCCTTGAGAAAATACTGCAAATGGTCTGTCCTTTTAAAATGTATACATAATACAATTTCACATGTGTAAATAAGTATTGTATATATATATATATATATATATATATATACACACACACACACACACACACACACACACACATATGGATCAGCCATAACATTATGACCACTGACAGGTGAAGTGAATAACACTGATGATCTCGTTATCATGGCACCTTGTCAGTGGGTGGGACATATTAGGCAGCAAGTGAACATTTTCTCCTCAAAGTTGATACGTTAGAAGCAGGAAAAATGGGAACGCGTAAGGATCTGAGCGACTTTGACAAGGGCCAAATTGTGATGGCTAGACGACTGGGTCAGAGCATCTCCAAAACTG
>JAOVYW010001379.1:1584-13451 GCA_025775045.1 Hiodon tergisus | reverse complement strand
CTCTCTTTTCTCATTCTGACTGGTTCCGTGTTGAACCAAACGTGTTCTGAGAGGGACTGTAAACCCGGCCCTCTCTCCTTTCTCATTCTGACTGGTTCCGTGTTGAACCAAACGTGTTCTGAGAGGGACTGTAAACCCGGCCCTCTCTCCTTTCTCATTCTGACTGGTTCCGTGTTGAACCAAACGTGGACTGGAGCTGCCAACTCTAATTTGCGTTGGCTTGATGTGATTAAAAACCTTAAAAAGCATAGGATTCTGATCCAGACACACACAAAGCACCCCAACCCCCCCAAAAATAAATAAATAAATAAATAAAATAAAGCAGACGCAATTGGGATCTGGTGTCAAAGACATTATTGAAAATAAAATAAAATATTTGATATCAGATACATAATTAATTGATTGAATGTCTTCCCTTGTTTTTATCTTTTCTTTTTTGAGATAGTACAGAACACATTACCAACAGTAATCCGGTTGAAGCTTCAATCAATCCTCAAGGCAGTTTCCTATTGTCTCAGGCTAGCTGAGTTCAGTCTTCAAATGATACACACTTTGTTATTTTTTAATTAAAAGAGAGATAATGTCTTTGTTCTAATTTTTGTTTTATTTCACTGATTATTATTTTTGATTTTAGACTGCATTATGAGTTACACTAGTAGTTTTAAAGAGCACACTTGGGGCTCACAGGGTGTTGAAACTGGAGGTGATCCAGTCCCTTTCCTCTTTGATCACAATAGCACACATACTGTGGCACACACTCTACCAAAAGTAGACCACAACGGTTATGAGAAGGCGTGTTTCATATCAGATTATGATTTATTTTTTTATTCCAGAAGTCTGTGGATGGGTAACTGTCAATGGAAACGTGAGAGTTGTGTGGTCAAATTCCTCCCTCAAAGATTCCTTCCTGTGTTGGTATTTGTTTCACTCAGAAAAAGGTTGACTAGAATATTTATTTATATAAATATGTTCTATATATATATATATATATATATATATATATAAGTAAAGAAAAAGGAAATATGATTCATTTTTATTTATATGGTGCTTGCTTTTCCAACAGTAAGAAAAAGCATTCAGTGTTTAAAAGCCTACAAAAATCCTGTTCTTTTTCAAAATGTGGAATCGGGAATTATTTTTGTGTTTCTCCCCTTTATTTACCATTGTGCTGCTGCATCATCTTGTGGTTGTGAATCGTGTCGGCACACACGGAGGGTGAGGAAGTACGAGCAGTCTCTCCCAGTCCTGTTTACCTTTGAGCAACCTGTCCCTTCCTGACTCTGATGGTCACTCTGTGGTCTGTAGGAGATGGTCGGCACCGATTGGAGGAAAGGCAGGCATCCGTCAGGACATACAGACGAGTGTTAATGACAAGCGGTCCCAGAGAAGCCCTGCCGATTTTCATGCTCGCGCCACCGTCACAAACTCCCGGTCACAGTCGGCAAATGCCACAAAGACCAGCGTATAACGCTCATTCTGTCCTCTGTCAAGCCCTCTAACGGTCCAGCCCCTCTAAACGACCCAGCCCCTCGGAAGCCCTAAATCTGGTCCAATTAATATTGTGGAAGGAGCATAGAAGCTCAACCCTTCCGTGAACTTTCCTTTTCCAGCTTATTTACTGAAGAAAAACTCTGCGGTTAGAACAGGTGTGATGAGGGCTGGTTCATAAGGTTTAACACATCAATCTCATAACCTTTGACCTTGTTGACACTCCAGAATGTGGGAGATGTCGTAAAAAGGTCCCTTCCTATCTTAGGCTTTGCTGTTTATTTTGTTTCTTTACTAGTGAATTTACTCCTGTAATATTAAGGGAATCTAATTAAACTTTGAACTTTCAACATGTTTAAATTGAATGTGGATTAATGAAAAAAAGCTTGATGGTCTGAGAATAAAACTTTATCTGGAACTGCAGCAGACATAATCATCTTTAAAAATATATGCACTGTGAGTATTAATTATGTCATTACATCCATATTGGCCTTAACAAAAACATGTGCCCTGAGTCAGCGAGTGATGAAAAGCCTTTTATAATTAAAGAGATTAATTGTGAAGGATGTCAGTGTATCCATGCGGGGTGGCTGGGAGTTATTCTGTGTTTATATGGACGAGGTTCCCCATTTAGAGAATCCCTCCCCAACCCGACCATCGGTTCAGCCTGAGGGCCCTGCTGCCTCCCATTGGGTCAAAATGCAATGTATTCCACTGCAGTGTGTGTGTGGGCAGAAAAAGGTGGGTTCAGTGCAAGTTTCTTGCACAGAGAGAACACTACACTGTAAATGTTGCACTAATGTACCACGCTTTGCGGTCGTATCCGGGACAGACCCAATTAAAAAGACTCTTCAGCTTTCGGCTACCGCACATATTCTCTTTCTCATCCTCACGCACGCACGCAACACGCACACAACACGCACGCATGCAACACGCACACACACGCACACGCACATGCACACACACGCACACATGCAACACGCGCACATACTCGCACACACACACACACACACACACAACACGCGCACATATACACACACACACAACACACACACACAAACACACACACAGACACACACTCACACACGCACACACACACACAACATGCTCACACACACGCACACTCACACGCACACATGCAACACGCGCACATACATACACAACACGCGCACACACACACATACACAGACACACACAAACACGCACACACACACACACAGACACACACACACACACTCACACAAACACGCATACACACACAAACGCACACACAACTCGCACACACACAACTCGCGCACACACACACACACACACAACACGTGCACACACACACACAACACGCACACACACACACACACACAACACGCGCACATACACACACACACAAACATGCGCACACACACACACACACACAAATGCACACACACATATACACACACACACATATACACACACAACACGCGCACATACACACATAAACATGCGCACACACTTACGCACACGCAAACGCACACGCACACGCACACACACGAGCACATATACACGCAGAGACTCAAACACACCTACTGTTAAATGCTTCACTGCGTCACCTAGCGTCACCTAGTGAGAAATGTCGTATGTGTGAGTGAACATGTTGCTAATTTTAATCATAGTTAAACTGGAGTCATTATTTAGGTTAAAAACATTCAAATATCAGTTCCCCTGGATATCAGATCGTGCCTGACGCAGCAACCCACTTTCATGTCTTCTGCTAAATGTGGGTGACCTACATGGGCAACACCTAAACAGGCACAATTGCAGTCCACGACTCCACAAATGACCATTTTCTCCATCTTTTAAAAGTGTGCTTTGTACACATTGGAGTGGGTTGGAGTGGTAGTTTCGTGTTCAGTGAATAATAATCTGCTTGCTAAGGCTTTCCTTTGTCACCGGTTGCCACAGTTGCAGCTTTCGTTTCATTTGCGATCCGTGCATGTACAATATTACCGAATAAATTATCCCAGGTAAACTGGGTAATCGCAAAGGCCCAAATTGCGTTTGATATGGCACACGGACCTTATCCCGTTTTAGCTAATTACTGTGAGATGCGAGGAGTGCAGTTGGAGAGGCGAGATTGTTAGCGGTTCCAGCTGGATGTTGTGATAGAGCAGGAAAAACACAGCGTGTAGGAAACGCAATACGTACCACGCAAATGCGATTCATTTCCTCCCTGAACGGGACAGATAAGGAATCGCTCCGTCACCGGCTCCCTATTGGGTAAAAGGTGCTAAATGCATGGATCTGGATGAGTAAGGGTTACGAGTGTGCGCTGAAGACTGAGAAAATCCGCTGCAGGAATGTGCGGGAGCCCGGGGAACAGACGCCACAGGTTCGCTTCGCCACTGCGCGACGGCGGGCAGAGTGAGTGGGACGTGGTAGGAACATTCATGGGGGCGTAGAAGAAAGCTGATCATTGCAGGCTGGATGGGATTAACTATCTGTGCCTGACTCTGAAAGGATTTCTGGTGGACGAGTTCGGGCCTTTAGTAATCTTTTAATGTTTGCTGCCTTTTAACTATTTCTCTATTTGTTATCACATATTTAAACAATATTAAACAGATATTATATTGAAAAAAGTATGTTAGTGTGTTATGAGTGTTATACAGTCATAGCATCCTGGTTGAACTGTGTCTTACCTAAATTATTTGGCCTGGAATACATTTAAAAATTCCTGAGGGTTAGAGGCACACTGGCAGAGACCGTCCCTGGGAGGGAGTCATACCTGAGGAGGACACTCTCGAACTGATACTCTGCAGGTCTGTGTCCTAATAAGGTGCAGTGCCTGAGTGGGTAGCGTTTGTCGAAAAAATGCTTATGAAAGCATCTATAATGATTTTAGCAATGGAAACTATAGTTTCTATCGCTAAAACAGAGAAGGCTTTAAGAATTTATTCAAAAAACAAATTTTGTACTGAGTCCAACATTTAGTAAGAAACAGCTTAAAGGCTCTCGAGGTGTCCATCAGTATTTCACGGCAGTTTCAGTTATAATTGGAACAGATTTAATGCTCTTTCAGAGCACCAAACATGTGTTACTGGAAGTCTTTTCTCATATACAGTGCTTCCCAAACCTACAATTCTCATCATTCTGACAGCTGAACGTTTTGCTAGCTCATAGAACCAGCGAAATAAATATCCGTGTGGACGTGCATCTCCCTTGCACGGACAAAAGGCGGAGGAAAATATCTCAGCTGACAGGACCGGAATCCATTTTTTTCCTCTGCGTTTGAAGATGATGATGATATCACCAACGCAGGACCATGGACGAGAGTGGAGAAAGTGCTTCTGCAGTTTCGGAAAACAGTTTCTTGTCAATTACACTTATTTTAATCTCAGGAAACGTGTTTTGTTGCATTGACTTTACTAGACCGTGCGAGTGATATTTACTGGATGCAAGGTTTGAGTTTGCGGAGAGATTTTGGTGCTCTACAGCTATTCCTTTTATTACTCTGGTTTCAATTTATTTGCATCTGTCAAATGTTTACTTGGTTTGTGCAATAAATAGCATTCTTGCCGACACAACGTGATAATACAACTTTTGTTATTTTGCACTAATTTCTGAAGAATTAAACTATTGCATCACTGAAATTATATTTTAGGGACCGTTTGTATCATTTAGGAGCATCGCTGGCTGAAGAGAAGTGATAAAAAATTCCTCCTTTGGTGCACTGGGCAGTCTCGCAGAAGACTATTAGAACATTATTAAGATTCTACTTTTCTCTGGCATTTTCTTAGTTCAAACATGGGGACATCTCCTGCTATCTGACTGGTATACAATTCTGTGTTACTTGTAATGATATAGGCAAGGAAAAGGCCATTGTTGACATGCACAATTTAACTAACTTTAAAATTCCAATTAAATTATTTAAAAAAGTTAATACTTTTCCGTGTCAGAGTAGTGAGCTAAAAGAATCAAAGTTTAGATGTGCCGAAATCTAAGGAATCTGGTCTAAGAAATTCACAGTGATTGAACCACAGTGATGGGCCTATATAAAAACAGCAGGTTCTGTTTCGTCATGCCGAAACTTCATTCGATGGGTTTTCATTTATTGAAACTAATTGCTAACACTTATGTTATGTCTTAGCACATAGGTCGTTGCCAAGAATTCCTCTACGTTTCATTGCAGCTTCCTCCCTAACCAGATGGAGATACTCCCTGGCACCCTGGTGGCTTGCCAAAAAAGGCATCATGGGAGGGACACCAGCCACTTTAAAACAGCAACTCCTCCCCGTCACGTTGTCCCCACGGTTGCCTCCATCACTCAGAGAATCACTGGCCCTAGCAGGGGTAGTTCTTCTGGTCCGTTCTGTTTGAGAGTAAGCGAAGGAACTCTGGGGGCAGGAGAGAGAACATTCAAGGCAGTCCGCATTGCTATGAGCACTGTGGATCAGCCTCTTCCTATACCCTTGTAATACGGAATCCTGGAATCCTGGAATCCTGGAATCTCCTCTCCTGAGCTCCTCCTCTCACACACACAGCTTTTTTTCCCGTACCTCACCGCTGAGTAAAACAGGGCTCGGTTCAGATGCCCTCCCAGCACATTGTCACAGCAGACACAAGTATAAAGTATGAACGTATGTGACGCACATAAACTGATAAACTCAGAATAAAATGATTTAATCATTTCAAACCGTTGCGTAGAAAACCTCCACACCGATTTACAGCCAATGCACCAACACTTAGACCTCGACGGCTCCCCTTGTGTGTGTACATTTTCCTTGTCAACACTGGATCATTCCGTGTATAATTTAAAAAGGTTTCCTTTCTTCATTCTGACTTGAAAGGGGACTAATGTGTTGCGAAAGAAAGATGACTACAGTCACAGGCGAATGATTGACTGCTCGGAAAGTCTTTTCCCTCCTGTGTTTCGTAGCATTGCAACGTTCATAATATCAGTTGCAACGGCTGAATTTGTGGTTACTTATCAACTAACTACTAAATCATATAAATACCTTAATTTATCTTTATGGAAAATTACCGACTGCTGATACAATGTTTATTAAATCACATGCAATTTTTATCATTGTTCCCACATGGAATTTTTTTCTTGAATAATCTTTATGGGTTCATATTTTAGGGTAGTTCTTGTGAACTAATGGAGCTTGTTTTGGTGGATATCTTTTGGATGCAGTTGTCTTTTAGGGATTCCCTTTCCCACATTATCCATCATGAAAGAAACTTAACTGCTACATTGCATGTCAATATCCTCTTCTCTTGGGCAATATCATGGATCAGTTGTTCAGTTGTAAGTTCTTAGTTTTTTTCAGTCTGATTTTTGAGTTAAAAGGCATGTGGCATCTGGTAATGAATCAATTCTACCTTGTATAACTCTATGTATAGCTAAAAACATATTTTTCTCTCACTCTTATTTTTTTTACCGATTTAAAAAAAAGAAAATTTAATTTAACAACCCTATAAAAGGGATACCTATCCCTACGGTGATGACTGTTTTCTAATGTTCCAAGTGCTAGACTCCAGTTCCTCGGCTCCACGTGGCTCTGTGATTCCGCAGTGAAAAAGTGCGCCAATGTCACATTCTAAGCGCACGTTCACATTCAAGCTATTTATACCGTAACCCTTGGAGGACTACGGCTCCATCTGAGATTCGTTGTGGAGAGAGACGGATATATTTGGCTGTAGCCACATGTGGGCCAGGGCATGCTTGTTCACGACAATGGTGTCCGAATGCATCCATCAGGCGTGTAGCACGGAGCAATGACCTTGCGGGTGTATGGACAACTTAAAGATGGAACGACACAGAGGGTGAGAAACTAATTTATCTCTCACCTAGTCAGTAAATGGCCAAACTTCTCCATATGTGTCACAGCCGAGAGATGAGGCTGAGGCAGTGCGATTAAAAACTCAACATGTCGACGCATTTGTTATTCTAATATTTAATTATTCACTTTTAAGCCGTGCAAGACTCTGCCTCCCCCCCATCCTCCTCCCCCCTCCCCCAGGAGCTCTCTTGAGCAGATGGTGGCCTACGGGGGGGCTCACTTCAGTTTGTTATGGATGGAAATTTAAGCTAAGGTAAAGGCAAGGAGAAAAAGCCCATTAGACAGGACACAAGCGATGGGACAATCTAGGGTGACTTTGTCGTATGGAGCTGTAACGCGCGCGTGTGTGTGTGTGTGCGTGCGCCCGTGTGTGCGTGCGCGTGTGTGTGTGCGCGCGCTTTCCTCAGTTTTATTTAAGATGAACAAATGTCTGCTTTCCTTCAGCGTCTTATTTTTCTGTGCTTCTGCTCCCTGTCTTTGAAGCATACCGACTTCCCAGTGGGAATCTGAGGTGACATTTCTTTAAACACAATTCCACCTTTCAAAGTCCTAATCCGCACAGCATGGACGAATGCAGGGTAGAAGCCCACAGTTTCTTAAAAAAAAAAAAAGTTTGTCGCTGTGATGGTACCCCATGGTGGTAAAGAAACAAATGTTCTTATTTTATATCTCAAGTTTTTCAAACATGGCTAAAAATAAATATAAAGATGAAAATCCCTCTATTTTAGAGACATTTTAAAGATGTTTATTGGTACACGTGTGTAGAAATTGTGTGCACTCGTGCTTGTATGTTACAGGGAACATACAGTCTGTATAGAGGCATGACTGACAGATCGTTCATTCCTTTTAGAAAAGTTAAACAGTTTGCTTATTCTGGGTCTTCAAAGAGTCCCTTCTCAATGACACGTCACTTGGAACTTTTCTAGGAATATTACAACTCACCAAACCTAGGAATCACATCATAAAACTAACACATTGTTATTTTCTACTCCAAAAACAGACAATCCTGCTAATGTATTGACTTAGAACACGGCTACATGTAAATAATAAATACATTAATCACGCATTGTAATGCTCATGCCCCTTTAATTAATCATTGCACAAACAGGACATTGTTTGACAGGTTTACCCCCACGGAAAGGAACCTGGACATGGCACACATGAGGTCATGCGTTATCTCAGCCCTGTACTTCCTGTTTGCATGTTCGATAACAGAGGGTATAATTACAAATGAATAATTCACCCTTCCCCGATTTGACTGATTATGAGGCTCAACCCGAAAACAAATTAAAAAGGGTTTAAGCTATCTGGTGGAGCTTGATCTGGTTTAATTTCGCTCTGCAGAGGTAGCTTACTTTAAATTCTCCACCTTAGAGCTGTTCTATATTGATTCACTTCAATGGATTACTGAGCGCTTAACAACCTTTTATTTAGAATTTTCCATATATAATTTGAATAAAACAAGAGGGGACAAAAGTGATAATATAAAAATAAAAACAGTTCTGATGCCTCCCAAACATAGTTTATATGTTTATATGGAATGATATTTTTAAACTTTTCCAATATATATTATTTTTATGGTATATTTTACTTTTGTTAATTGTTCGATGTGTGCTCCCCGGGAGCCATACAAAACGATCTTATCGTGGTGCATTCAATTTTATGTTTAAAGCGTAATTTATGGCAAATGTGCACGGTTACCATCCTGTCCAATTAAACTGGAGTGCTTATTTTCTACAGTGATCTGCATAATTTAGTCCAAAAAGGAATACAAATATTGTAGTGCACTCTAGCCTCTAGCTGCCACTGTAAGTACACAGGACTGTATTTCCTCTTATGTGGAGTATGGTCTTGCACCTCCACCATCTATTTAATCTGGGCTATCATGACATTTCCTACATCTAAAGGATGTATAAAACCTGATTATGCATTTGTCACCTGTAGATTAGACTACTGTAATGTCCTTATCGCATGCAGATTACACACACTGTTGCAAAACCTTTAGAACTTTTTAAACCTTTAGTGCTGCTTTTAGGATCTTAGCTACAGAAAAAAAAAAAACAATAGGGTCTGGGGTCTGCACAGGCCAGTAAAATTCTTTCACACTGATCTCTGCAAATTTTTGTGTGGGCCTCGCTTTGCGCACAGGGGGCATCGTCACGCTCTAACTTGAAAGAGCCTTGCCTAAACTGTTTCCACAAAGTTGGGAGCACTTTGGGAGCATCTAGAATGTCACTGTATGCTGTATGCTGTATGCTGTATACTGTATGCTGTATGCTTTAGCCATTTTCGGTGCTGAGATGCATGTGGACGTAAATTCTTATATTCTCCATTCCCTTTTTGTTACTATACCAGATTTGTTAAAAATTTAAATAAGTTAGCTGACTGGAATCCACAATTTTTACATGTTAACATGAGTTCCTGTGTCATGTAACCCTAAATGCCACGGTAAAGGCCAGTGAGGAAAGCAGGCAGTCTCTTTTTCTTGCCACTGAAACAATTTACGCATGGATAGATGCTCACCATGAAAACAGTCACTGTTATCCTTATTCTTTTCCATCTCTTTGTTCAGTTTGCTGGATAACTGAACACAGATGTGAATATTAGAATCAGGAAACTTTCCTCATCCTTCACCGCAGCAGTTTTGGTGGGTCAAGTCGTTCTGGGGGAGGAACTGCGTTTACCAACCTTCAAAGTCAGTTAATGTACCAGGCAATTTGCGATCATCTGGCTGGAGGCGAACATCCTTCTTTTGTCTGACATGCGCGGAACCTGAACACTCCATGGCCTCAGGTGTGATCGGGGGGAACAGTCCCCCGGTTGTTGTGACACTCCTCTCAAAGTGGCACATCAGGTGCGGGGAGCAGATGCGGGGCCTCTAATTGCTGGTTTTGATACTGGCAACCAGTGTCCTCGACAAAGAAAGGGGAGCTTTCAAACCCAGCCGCATCTAAAGAGCCCGTGAGCCCTGGCCACTCGTTTGACATGGGAAACCAGGAGATTTAGCAGAAAAGCCAATCAATCAATTCTCGATTTTTGAACTATTTTTTAAAGTGAAAGAAGATATTCCATAGAATAGAACAAATTTTTGGCTAGACAACTCCAGTGTCTAGCTGGGCAACCTTCTGGAAGACTTGCGTTGTGAGGGATTCAGATTTTTGAAGGGAAAACTACTCCATATTTCTTGTGTAATCATGAATAAATGAAGGGACTGATACTTCGAACCCACTGAATTAACTCAGGCATATTCTGCCACCAAAACCACCGCTTCAGCCTCTTGCATTAGATTGCAGCGATTAGAAAATATTTTGTTGTCCTTGGAAGAGAAACTTGAAATGGAATATGGTACCCATAACAAAAGGATCTTGTGTTCATCGAATCGAGAAAAAATTTATAATTTAACGCTTTTCCCCCCTTATGTCTTTTATTTGGGGCAGGCACCTTGTGGGATAGACTCCATCAATCCGGGTGTTTTTCATAGCATTTTCGAAAAACTAAAAATTTGAGTGAATTCACACTCTAGCAGCAGATAAATAAAACTTGAATGCAGTCTAATGCGTAGCTATTTACAGATGCTGAAAAATGGCAGCAACCCCTCAAACTGAATTGCATCATTGACTGTCTCGCTGCATTATCTTCCCTCGGCGAACCCTTATTTCTGAATACTTGTAGCGCTTTTTAAAATAAGTGTAACAGCCGGGTTGCAAATATACAGTATGTTACAAACAGAGGTTTTTTTCTTGCCCCGCCATTTCATGAACACACTGGCCACCAATGAATAAATGCCTTCCGTTTGGTTCTGTGGATCCCTTAATGCAGGGGTAGGTAGGTTGAAAAATTAACTCGAAATCACCGTGACAGAAATTTGTGACAGTTTTGAAGTCGACACTACAGGCAAGGGTTCTAATGTAGCACACAACGTGCTCAATGACGAGAACTGCACCCAGATGTCTCTCGCTTCTCATTAAACCAGGCTTTCGGCCATCTGGATGTCCTGAGTTGTGTGAGGAAGTATACAGGAAAAACTGTGAGTGCATTTAAAATGAATAGGAAACATGCATCAGTCTCACCAGCTGCCGCTAACGCAGAGGGCAGAACGCGAAACCATTCCATTTAACGTGTCCGCATTTGGTACAGCTGAATAAGATCAAGGTTGTTAGTGTGTTGAGTATCTGGGTAGGGTTACACCTTCAAAGGCCAGGTGAAGGAAAATGTAGTCTGGCAATGGAGTTCAGGTTACATCCGTGTAAACTTGCAATGGTTATTGGGAGCTATTTGTTGTGTGTGAGTACAGGACGAAGGCTGAAAGTGAGATGAGACAAAGTGGAGGCGGAGTTTTCTGGCTCCGGGGTTCCAGTAACATTAAAACGGAGTAACGTTGTTACATTGAAATCCTCAGAACTATAGCATTGATTGTGATGGGTAATTGCGAACAACACCAGAGATAAAACAGTGTGGGGAAAAAAAAAAATTATAAACTATCTCATTTCAAACGGCCCGTAGAACTTGGTATACAGATGCAGACTTACAAACAAACATTACTTCAGAGGAAATGAGATC
>JAOVYW010001378.1:0-16329 GCA_025775045.1 Hiodon tergisus | reverse complement strand
AAAGGTGCCTTACGAACTTCAGTTAGCTATCATACAAAAAAATCAGTCGCAATATCAGTTAAATTCAATGGCGTCCTCACCATTTACCGAAAGTTGAGAGAGAGTTGGAAACGCATTCTTCTCCGCCGCGGAGACCAGCGCTAGCAGAAAGTCAGTCATTGTGAAAAGCAGTTACAAAGTATTTTCCAATTGCATTCAACTGAAAAAAGAAACAGAGGCAAGAGTTCAATATGATAATTCTGTCTGTTCCTTTTGTTTCCTTTAATTTACCACATTATTTTTTAGCTGAACCCTTTCTCAAAAGGCAAATCTGGGGAAGAATCGACTCCGTTCCAAACCCCTCGTATGGCAAACGTATCCCCTGTTGCTATGAGCAACGTCACAGTAGATACACGCCCAACTGTTGCAGTATTTTGCAATAATTTAAACTACTTAAAATCCAAGAGACATTCCCGTGTGAAGTTCAAATGCGTACTTCTTGCGATAATGCAAGTTAGTATAATTTAAAACAGACCATTGAATGAATATAATACAAATAGTATTAATTACAGTAATCAATCGCTCAGTTTCTACTATAATAGACCACTACACCACACCCAATGCAGGGTCAAACCTATGTATGGATCTGCCACCACCTTCTATTTTAACCATTACTTCCCTCTCCGCTGTCAACACTATCTATAAGGCATGCATGTTAAATTTTACCTTCAGAAGAGTAGTTTCTGGTCATTTAAGAAAATATTCAATTTTAATCCTACAGGGGTATAATGATGGCTACCAATAGTGGACTTGGGCCTGTTTCACCAGAAGGAAAAATTTAACCACAGGCTTTTTCACTTCCTAGTTACCCTCAGCTTGCTATTTGGGTCCATGGCTCTATTTTTAATTGCGGTTTCACTTACTAATATCAGACCCATGTTGGGGTGAGTAGGCCTATATGCAGAAGAGAGCATCTTCAATGCACTTAAGTGGAAGAAAGTGGGAGTGGAGCCCCAGCTGCTGATGTTGCCAGCCTCCTGTGCCACAGAGGCTTTTAGCTTCCCAGCAGCAGCCTGTCATCCCATGGGAGGGTCATCCTGATGAGCCCTAATGCGTGGCCTTTGTCTTCAACAGGTCTCAAAAATCCTTCCATCATCAAAAACAAATGGCTTTCTGGCTGCAATATCTGAAAGTTTATCAGTGGCCAGCAGATTTTTACAAGAACCTCACGCATACTGCCTCCCAGGAACCTAATACTTATTCCTAAATGCACCACGGAATCTCTGGATTAAAAAAATTATTTCACAGAGAACAGGGTGTTACAATATTTTTTTTGTTTTATTGCTCAGCCCCCTTAAATTTTCACTGGATGGAAAAATCTCAAACCATTTCTTAAGAAGATTGGGGTAGTGGAAGCTAAAATAGTACCATTAACCGGTTTGATTTCCATTGGTTACTTTAATACGATTGGAAATTATGACTGTCTGCTGCCATGACTTTTTTTTTTTGTATCAGATCTTTAGACTTTTATGCATTTTTCTAGGGTTTTGCACAAGTGTAAATAAGATTAGCATGTTTCAAAATTCTGCTGTAGGTTTGTGTCTTTGACCAGTTTCATTCACCTTGATTTTGTTAAATTATTACTTAATATCAGTGTTTTGTAGTGGCAAGCTATAGCTAGCATTTTCAGTAGGTAGTAAGCTGCATTAATTTTAGTGTGGCTTTTACACTAGCAAAGTTGTTTCTACCACAACTTTTGATGCTACTTTTCTTTAACATCTGATTCTTTGCAAACCCAAGTGTTCAGAACTTTCTCTATGGCTCCTCTTTAATTTTTAAGTACTTTTACTAATGTCTGTTTTTGAATTTCTATGTAAATGTCTAATCTTATATGGCAAACAGGAACTCAGAAACAGAAAAGTAACAGAAAAATCTATGCGCCTTAGGAGTAAGAACCAAATTAAACCTGGACATGATACTTCCTTCTTTAAAAAAAGACTTTTGAGGGGCTTCAGAGTCCTGCAGTTTCTCAAGCCCAGAGGAACACTCTTATGTACAAGGGTTAAAAAAGTAACCAACCACACAAGCATTCAAAGACAATTATATGGCACTTTATTTGACCTGCATGCAAACAGTATGTACATCATTTTTGTATATAAACCAGTGATAAAAAATGTTTCTGGTGCACCAGAGGAACGCTGGTGAATCCCGATTCGTATGAAGCAACAATCCGAATGGCACCTTCACTGAGTAGGTGGTGTTCTTCTGTCATTCTCAATTGATTTCCTTTGCTGAGAGTGCTCCCAGTCAACCACCTTGAGTTTTTAAACCAGGCAGGGCCTTCACGTCTTCCAGAAGTTTGGGTTCTGTGCCATCCTCCTCTGGAAGTTCTCATACCTGGAGTAGAACAGAGTGTGGAGACTTGTTAAACATCTGTTCATTAAGACTAGGGAGTAAAGAATTTATTACATCAATTTATATCGAAATTTAACATTTCTGAAGCTGTCAAACTCTTGGTTTAGCATAAATTAGGTACGATGAGGTACAATTCATGCATTTCTATTAGAACGTATTTTAAGACAATCTCTGAACAAAGCTGTGTATGAATCAGATTCCTCCAAGGTCCTGTCCTTTTCCTTCTGCTTATTAAATACGTATTAATACCACTGACCTAAATCAGTTTCATATGTGCATAACACAATCATAGTAACCAAAATACAGGGTGCACTTAAAATCACAAATTCAGTACGTACGAAGTGTGCTTTACAGTAAAAACCTTGCCAAAACAGACACTAGAAAGCATTTTTTAAATGAGAGAATGAAATAACCATCTGAAAATTGCAAAAAGACTATAGGGTTCTTCAACACAGGAAAAAATTTGTGATCGATTCAATCAAAATACAATTTTGAAGGGTTGAATGGCCTGATGAATGGGCGTGGGCTGAGACTGGGATAAAAGGACAGATGGCTGAGTTTACCATCGCAAAAGACAGCTGGCTGGGATGAACATCTCAGATGGGTTGGGGGTCATCTGGGACTGAGACAAAGCAAAGGATGAGGAGAAATTGTACAGGTTGTCCAGCATCTTCTGAGTGAACTGTGGAGGGATACAAGACAGGAGTGGGGTCAGAGGAACAAAGCAGTGAGAAATTGAGAAGGATGGAGAAAGAGAGTTGCGTTGCACCACCCAAAAGAACATGCCCACACTTATCCAAAAAAAGGCTAAAGAATTACTCCAGTCCACCAACACGTAACATTATTACTCAAGGACAATAACAACCGTGATATGATAAAGAATAGGTCACCTTCCTCTAATTGTTAAGAACTGGCATCACAAACGGGGTAGCTAGTGGTGTAGTAGATAAGGGGTAGTGAAGCTGTATAAGTGGATGAATGGACCTTTTGTGACATGAGAGAACCAAGGACGGATTTCAGACCCACCTGTCTGAAGTCAGCAGGTGGGCCTACCTGTGTAAAGGAGTCGGCAGGCGGACCCACCTGTGTGAAGGAGTCGACAGTGGAGACTGTTGCGCTGGACACTGGCGTCTGCTGAGCCAGCTGGTCCAGGGCTTCAATGGATACGCCCACCTGGGCCACCGAGGGGATCTGGGGCGCCGTCATCATCCCAAACGGGTGCTCCCCGCCAACACCTGAGCACCACAGGACATACCCTCATCCAGTGTCACATTACATGCATTTACCATACTTAGCTCAAGGGTAAAACAGCAGCTCTGTTCCTCGGATGCGAACCTGCAGCCTTCTGGCTAAATCTCCACTATTTTTATTTATTTATCATGGACCATGTTCTACTGTTAAATATCAATTTGTCATGTGCTGCACCAGATAAACATATTTTTCATACATATTCAGTGCTATGGCAGCTTAAAGCATATGAAGTACAGTAGTGAGCCACATGGAAAGTAGCAAAGTAACCGCAACACTCAGAACATAAGCACATGCAGAACATGCAGCACCTCACCTCAACATGGCCCTTGTTTGGTTCAGCTGCCGGCCTAAATGAAACACAGAGCCCGGCTAGGCAGCTAGTCGCATCTTGGAGCACTCACCTGCTTTAAGGCCAGATATCTTAAAAATGGCGCTAGGTTTTTCATTGGTGATGAAGCCAAGGAGCTGCCACACCGGCCCCGCGCTAGGATCCGGGAAGGAGAAGTACACTGCTCCACCAGTACCGGCCGGGAACGGAAGCGTGCCTAGCATAAAGACTACCACGTGGTTGACATTCTCATAGTCTGGCAGGCTGAAGACAAACTTGTCACTTGCAACCTGCTGGGCATCCGTCTGGACCTGAAAGAGTCACCCGGCAGAAATCTTCTGGAGGGCGGTTCTGGTATTGTAATGGCTGGAATGTGCAATAGAGATGCCTACTACATATACAATAACAACATACAGTGTCTTGCTAAAGACTGTAAAATACAAATAAATTAATAATGATAGTACCCTTGAATTTACATGCTGGATTATTATATTATTGTTATAATTATTATATTGTTTTAGCATTTGGCAGATTCAAACGGGATCTATGCTGTAGACTTGTATCATTGACAGACTTGTCAAGTTTAGCTTTCAATATACGTTACTAGTTCGTTTTTACATTTAATACGTACAATTGTAATTGAATTAATTGATATTAAGAATAAAAATATATTTTCCAAAGCAATCGATATTCAGTTTTACTTAACTCACCAATCTACCCGCCACCAGACATCCAAACATTTCTTTAAAAATCTTCAAGTTTTTTTTTAAAGAAAAGACTGTTATGTGGCCATACATGTGCATCCAATATCAATATTTTCTCATTTCACAGTTAAAGTTCTTTTCAGATCGCCATTCCGTTTCGTTTATGTTAAGATTACAGAGGTTTTTTCATTACAGCTCATGAAAGCGCTCAGAAACTTCCAGAGGTTCACTTCAAAACACACACGGACCATCTGACAGGATGTAAGGCTTAACCCCTTGACTGACCTCGGAAACAAAATACGAAGGCTTGCACTACCACTATTGGCGAAGCGTCGAACGTTGAGTTATTAATCGGATTTCAGCGAGTATATTGATAGATTTTGATCCAACATGTTACACAACATAGATAATAATCCAACATCTACATAATTATTTCCTTTTATAAGATGCAACGCCTTCAGCGAGTTTCCATTGGCTGAATCGTTTAAAGCCCGCGTAATCTAAAAAGTCTGCACGACATGAACGCACTCAAACTCTTAAAAGAACACCGTTTGCTTTCTCTCACAACAGCGATTACGGTTCTTTGGTTTCTCTGAGGATAATGGACTACATCTAATAAATTCACTAGCTAAAAGTTAATATCCAAACTCATTAAGTTTCCATAGCTTGCTGGACATAATTACATGTAGTACAAACGAATTTGACATCTAGGTGCATGCAGCCTTTACGGGAGATGTGGGAATATTAATAATTTTTACCACTCAAAAGGTATTTCAATAAAAACATAGTACTGGTTTCATTTGAAAATCAAATGCATTGTGTTTAAAGTCTTTGAGTAACAGTGCTAAGCAGGTGTCTAAATGAATTAAACATACAGTGGTTAGAAAAATACTATTTTATTGCAACCCACAAGAAACAAAGCCAAAAAAGGAATGAAGTTTATCAAAGGCCACTGATCTCTAGGCTGAGGATAGTGGACTGTAGTGGCAGTAGACATCTGCCCAGTCATGTGACCCTGTGGCAACCGATCAACCGAGCAGAGCTCAGCACTAGCAGCCAATCAGCGCAGTCGGTCCCAACGCCAGATGGATGCGTCGTCACACACAGCAATGAGAATACTGCTGTCGCGACTGAAGCTGGTCTGGCGTATCGCTGAGGTGCACCTGGGAAGGGTGAGGGTGGTACATCTGGATGTAGGAAGAGAAAATACACACAGACACACTCATTGATGTCATTCACATAGGTTTGATGAAATTATAATTATAGAAATTACCCATCAATGACTGAGAACCGTTGCTGATTTGAAACCTTAAACAAAACTGCCCACCCAAACTCTACGAGATGGATTTCGCAGGTTCAAATCCAGCCCATGTCATCAGCCAATTATGACTGGGAGAGCAGAGCAATGGAGCATAATCATCCGAGTTCTGCCTGGGCTGGGGTAGGTGAAATCACGGCTTCTCACAGCTTGAAAACAACAACTGAATAACTGAAGAATGGCTGAATGTGACACGGGGTGGATGGCATGAACCGTACTTGGCTTTGTGGGGGTCCTCTACTTCCAGGTCCCACACGTACAGTTTCCCCACCTGGTTGCCCAGAGCCAGCATCTGTAGATGAAACACACGTCTTGACCTGAAAGACTTTCTGTAAACATTAAGCTGTGTAAATGTATACAACGTAAAACCTCCATGTGAGCTGCTTTTAAACATCTATGTACTAGGCCCGCAGGGGATGAAGCCAACAATAAAAATCTGCGTTAAAAAAAACGTAATCTGCCAGTAATCAGGCCCAGAAAATCTCCCTTAATCTCCAGGACTTGTGCAACATTCAGGGTTTCCTTCACTTATCAGACCTTGGTACAGGACTTCAGTTGTCAATGGTGTTGCACATTGGTTTTACAACTAGGAATGCCACCATACACCATTACATGAATACACATGCTTCCTTATAGGAAACTGCATAGATCATCATACTTGCACTGCTGAATAGACTACATATGCAGACATGCTTTAAATAATAAAGCAGAGAAAATGTCTCCCTTTGTCAGTGTTCAGATCAGTGAAATTAACCTAGATGGCACAGCATTCATAACAGACACTTCACTCCATGAGTTGGAGTATATCAAAAGGATTATATTGAAAAACAATTTGCTCAATGGGAAACTCGTAATAATATTTTAGCCGGCCCTGTTTTCACAATATTGTTTATACCAAACACTGGTCAGAACTGTGCTTACCAATTTTATGTCCATCTTAAAAAAAGTACAATGTAGTCTACCACACAACCACTGAGCACTTAAAGCAGCTTCTAGTCGTTCACCTCACACATACGGAGCAGTCCTGTCTAGAGCCAGTTATACTCCTATACCTTCTGCCAGAAATCCATGGAGAAACGCATGTACCAGATGTCACACTGGCTATAGTCAAAGCGCCCAAGGATGGTCACGTTTGACTCGTTCGGCTTGATGCGGTCAATGTCGTCCTCCATCTTCCCGGGTTTCCAGCACACAATGGCGTTTTCACATGACTGGAGAGCAGATGGTGGTCAGACATGGTGGCTTATGTAACCAAGTACTCCTCGGAGTATCCAGCTCATTCAAGTCCAACACTGTTCTAATTGTAATTCAAATAGTGCTGGTCATAGTGTGAACAATACTAAAAGCATTGCTGCTCTCAAGTAGGTGCCTCACTCTCACCTTGGACAGAATCAAATCCCCAAGCCAGCGGACACAGTCCACATAGTTCCTGTGAATATCCCGCGTGGAAAAATCTGGAAAGTGGATCTTCTGGGAGACAAAGGGCCTGTGGGCAAAGGATCCAATCACCAGAAAGTCCAATCATGTTGAGACTTAACCCAGGTCTTTCTGGGGTCGAGACTCACCTGTTTGTCTTGCTGGGGTTGTATTCATAAGATCCTCTGATGGCTTTCTGCATTCTCTCAGAATTGATTCTCCACAACTTCAAAGAGTGGTCCATTCCGCACGACATAATCTTCTCTCCGAGGAGGTCAAAGTCCTATACCCCAAAATGGGTGACCGTTATACCCCCCATAACCCCACAAAGAGGGACCATTACACCCTACGTAACCCCCCCCCCCCCCCCGGGCATGTAAAAGAACCCACACAGAGGGACGGGAGCACCCCCCTCGTAAGCCCACACAGAGGGACCTTAACACTCCCTGTAACTCCATGGAGAGGAATCATTACACCCCATTTACTCTAATACCCAACATAATCTCCTTCCCTAGCTCACCGCACTCAGGACTTCGTCTCTGTGACCTTCCACACCCCCAAAAATGGCCACCAGCGTGTCCGTTTGGATGTTCCATAGCCGCAGGGCGTGATCTGAGGACATAGCACATCCATGATACCACTGACCTCTTTCAAACAAACAAATATACCCTAAACAGATAGGGATATTCAAAACTTACCTTTACTGACAGACAGCAGCAGGTTTGGGTCTCTAGGGTGAAACTTCAGCTCGTTGATTGCATTTCCGTGCCCTACATAGTGCTAGTTACGGTAGAGAGTAATAATTACACAGATGAAGTGTAGAAGAACAAAAGAGGTTAATTACTACAGTGTTAATAACACTCATGTTAAATACACAAAGGCGGCATTTACTGGGCTAATGTTTTGTGTCAGGTGAGGTCAGGACTCACATACCTTGATGCACTGCATGGTGATGTGGTTGATGACACGGATGATGCCACGGGAACCAGCCACAGCCAGCAGTGGATGGCTGGTGCTGGTATCAAAGGTCCAAGCACAGGTGTAAAAGTTCTCATCTGCCTGGTTAGCCCAGTGGTCAAGGCAGTACGCTTTACTACTAATTATCTAATACCACCCTAGTAGTCACATCCTAAAGAGAACTAAAAACCCTCATACCAGTACCAACACGCACTCCAAACCCAGACTACTACACTATCACACACCCACAAAAGAACACGCAAACGCCTTCACATACCAATTTACTATCACACTCTCCAGACACCAATATACAAAAACACACTCCAGTCCGAGATGTGGAAGGATACATCTGCATCTACATAGGACTGCAGGAGTCGGACCTCTCCTTGGGAATGACATTCATACAGGGTCACCTGGGAAGGAGACAGGGGAGAGGGGCTTCAGGATTACATACTTGTTGCGTGTGATAAGAGTTAAATTGTGTATGTGTAAATGTGAAAGTGCTACAGAATATGGGGGTGTATTGTGTGATTAAATGTTTGTGCGAGCTGACTTACTCTGTTGCTCCCCACAGTAGCAAACACCAAGGGGTCCCCCTCTTTACTGTGCCAGTTAAACTGCACTCCAAACAGCGGTTGGCCATGGTCCTCCTACCAACCACAGTCCAGAGTTTTGTAGTTTAATAGGCAATTAACAGGCCTAACACCAACAGTGTTACCAGCTTAGTATAAACAGTGTGAACTCTACCGTTAAAACCTGAGAAACATCCCCAGTATCAATATTACAAAAGTACAAATATTTAAATCGATTACTAGTATGACTCATTTTACTAGCCACGTTAATAATTAAACGGTTAATTGTCTGCATTTTAAACTGATTAATCCTATACATGTTTAACACTTAACATCCCAAATTTAAATCCTACACCTAAACAAATTATTAAATTTTCCAGTGACTTATTTGGGTGGTTAACTTTTCATGTGACCCATTGAGTGGTATCGTTAGTATGGAGTACCGCATCCCTAATCCGTAAGTCCTGCAGTGGGCTCACCTTCAGGCTGTTTACACACTTGAAGGAGTATTTGCACTTCTTGGACTTCCACTTGCCCTTCCCCCAGCTCTTTCTGCCTGGGGCGTTGGGTGTGTTTGTGGGTGTGTCCGGACGCTCCAGGTTGGTCCCACTCTCGATACTGACTGCATCGTCCTGTGTGTACGATGCATCAACCAGTTAACAACCACAAACACCTGACATGTCAACCGCTCCGGCTATGACACTGGGCTTACTACAGCGTTAAAGCTATTAGCATGTGTGGTGTAGTAGTTAAAGTGCTTATCTCAAGATCTGAGGGTTGTGGGCCGAATTCTGGATTTAAAACATGTTGTACAAATAAACAAAAGGATCTTGAAGCAAGATGTTGCTAGAAAGTACTTGTATTTCTGTATCAATGCTCTTAGTAAAACAAAATGAATTAATTACGAAATCAAGTAATCTTCGACAGTGTTCAGAATGGGCTTTAAAATCAAGAGTGATTTAAGAGGGATTACATCTGAGCAGGAAAAGTTAGTGGTAGTGCCCCTTAACAATAAATGTTAAGTTAAAACAAAAACAAAAAGTTTTTTGTATTAGTAGACTCAACTATGCCAGGATATACAAATCATTACTGTACTGAAGGAATAAATAGGACCACATTATCGATACAATGTATCCCTAACAATTTTCCTGAAACCATTTATCACCGCTAAAAAAAATCAATAGTGTAATTTGATAAAAGCTCAGATGAGCTGGATTGTTTCTGCTTCTATAAGATATCAGATACAATCGCAGTTTAGGCCAGCCAACCATTTAACCTACTTGGATTCAAACCAACACAGTAGGTCTTCGGATAAATCAGCTTTATACAGGACAAATCTCGTATTTGTATTGGGCTGGAAAGCCAGGAACCTACATGTTGAATGTCCTGAAGCAAGGTGTCAGGTCTCAACCATGACGAGGTTGGAAAAGTTGTCAGTGGAGGTTCTTATCCCAGCCAAGTGATTAAATGCTTTAATAAAGGATATATGTCCCAAATTTAAGAAATCTAGCATTTGACGGTTATTTAAAAACGGGTATGGAAAACCTCCAGGATAGGGATCCAAAAGGAATCCTACCGTCATAGATATCATAGATAAGCAGAAAAATGAGATTTTCTCCGGTAATGCCTTCCTCCAATGATGAACAAAAACGATCTACGCCCAGACATCTGCTACCTCAGACCGAATAAACCGGACAAGCAGCCAAACAGCAGCTCAGTGACAATCAATAATTGTATGACAGCGCGGAGTTTGAGGAATTTGACCGGAAAATAAAGATGATTCTATTTGCACATGTTCTGTGGGAGGAAAAAGTTATACTCCAAACAACGGGTAATTTCCAAGCTACCTTTAATCTTCCTGGCGTGGTCATAACATCTCCAGATTCCGAACATACTTTACAAGGATTTTTTAGCCCAAAATATATTATCAGTTATCCGTGCTTATATCAAAACAAGATTCCAATTTACAGAACAAGCTATCGAGCATCGAATAGTCTGGCCTACAATAACAGTAAGGCCTCCTCTTTAGTCCAGAAGCTCCCATATGCAGCTAGTATTAGCCAGTTAGCTTGAACGCAATACTTAAACCGCAAATTTAAATAGTGAATACCGCGGGCTCCACACTAAGAGCAGGTATTTCTTCAACAAATGTATCTTTCTCGTGTCTCCCTAATTCCGTATCGTTACCTACATTTTCATCCGCAGAAAGATCAGGATTACTGTTCTCGTCGCTGCTCAATTTCTGTTTTTTCGCCGGCATTTCGTTTCCCGCCTCGGCTTGGCTCTCAGACATGTTCCCCTTCATCTTCCACTTCCTCCACTTGCCGGCAGGAGGCCACACTACCAGAAATCGATTATAGCAAACTGCTTCTTCCTGTATCCCGTTGCCACACTGCTGCAAAGTTTGTCGTGGAGCTGTACCGTTACCTCAAATACAGCAGATGGCGACAGTGCTTATTATTAATGAATAACTGAATATTTAGCTCATGACCGTTTTCGGTTTCTAGCCAACTTTTTCAAATCTAGCAGCATCTGCGGGCATTGGCAGTTTACAAGGATTTGTTGTAATCATGTGGCGTATACAAATATATGGTGAAAAACAGGCAGTAACTCTTTGTTTTTAAACTTAATAAAATACAGTTATTTTAAAATAAAGTAAAGATAATTCATAATTTTCAGAGGAATTTAGCAACTTTTCAAGAGGAGAAGATATGACACCAAGGGAAAATTAGTCGTATAACTTTTGTATAACTGGCAGAGTTCCCAGAAACGTTTCTACTTGTCACGGTAGCTTGTCCGGATAACCGTCTAAGTGTAAAAACGGTCAACGCTTGCATCACTTTTTTTTAACCACCAAGTTGCTGACTTTTTTGGAAGGGACACCTTCTGTTTCACTTTTTACTAACAATTCCATTTGAGTAGGGTGTTGCCTTGTAGTTAAGTGCTATTGTATTTCGATCATTTTAAAGAAATTATTTTTAACAATAGGCTATTCTATATGTGTCTTTATTTATTACAATTTCATTCGTCATTATTAACATCACTGTTAAAATTGTTGTCCTTGAACTGTGTTTAATTATCCAGTCACGAGACAATAGAAAAAGACTCGGTGACTCACCTCTTTGTAGGAACGGCTCATATCAGTAACAGTGCCACAATATCAGAGTAGACTCCCTAAACAGGAATTAAGCTTTCGGAGGCTGAGATAATGTCAGAACTTAACTTTGAGAACCTGCTAAACTTAAAAAAAAAAAAAAAAAAAATGTTATTTATTCTAGATTCCATCGTAGAAATCTTTTTGCTAATACAGTTTTCTAAAGGGGGTCTGCAAATTTTTTATTTTGCCCCAGCCATGGTCATGCACTGAATTGTTAATTCAACAACTGTGTTGCTGTGGGTACTTTTGAGACAGTTATGATGAGGTGTAAGCACTGGCCTGAAATCATAGAGAAAAAGGTGATTCTGAAAAATGCGACACACAGACATGGGAGGGGGGTAATTTTTATCATTCTGATGTCCGATCTTTATCATTTTTGCGACTTCAGGTACAAATTGGTAAAGTATATAAATCAGAAAACTATGTTTATGTTTCCTGGATAAGGTTACAATAATAGAAATGCTCCAGTTTTTTTATTTGTCACGTCTGCCTGAACCAGGAATATATTACTGGTATTACCATCTTAAATTAGCAGACCAAATGCAACAATGTAATGTGAGTACCCCCCTCATGAGAAACTTTATCACTTGGGATAATCATACTTTTCAATGTCCACAGTACGTTCAGGTTTTAGTTCCAATCCGATTTTAATTCATGGTTCAATTAACCCTGACTCTTCATATGGAAAGAGTTATGTGAGTATGTTCAAATGGATGTTTAAGTTTGTTGTTTCATTCAGCTTCAGAATTCAACTTATTTTTGCACATAAAAACTAATGCCGCTCTGTGTACTGAAAAGAAGAGGACATTTTTACATATTTTTCAACTCAGGAAGAGGAAAAGTGAACCCAATTTTATGCCTTAGTGTGTTTTTTGAGTTCCTGATGACTTAGCAAAGTTCTCTCATATCACAACCATCCTCTGCCCACGGGCTAGCCCATAAGAACTAGGGACAGATTTGCCTTATTACAGGGTTATGTTATGTAAATATTTCATACAAAGACAGTGAAGAAGACCTCTAGATAATAGGAAGAGAGGCGAAATAGAGGAAGCATGCTGGGTTTGGGGACCTCCCAATTCTGGGGTCAGGGACCTCCCAACGCTAGGTTCAGGGACCTCCCAATGGCTTGTGTAAGACATACTTTATGAAGTGATATATTAATCATCTTGTGTGAATGAAACCAGAATGTGCTTTGTAGGCCCCTCCCATAACCACAGCAAATGATCTTAGTTTCATCTTTGCTTGATAGTTTCACACTAGCCTCTGAATATACTTCTGATAATTGGCCCTGGCTATTAGCTGCACAGGCACCCATCTCAGTCATAAAATTGTCGGGTTGTGATTGTGGGTATGTGTGTGTGGTTTAAAAATGTATGTATATGTTTATGTGTGCCAAGGTTATATGTGCCTACTTATGTGTGCAGGTGCACCTATGTGTAAGTTTGTGCATGTGTATGTGCATGCGCGCGTGCATGCACGTTGTTTCAGAAAATGAGTTTCAGACAATGCCGGGGATTCCGAGTGGATGAATGAGCTATAAATATGGATCTTATTCCGGGAGCGCAGCGCAGAACCCCCGCTTACGGGAACCCCGTACTCCAAGCAGAAGTTTCAGAGTGCAAGGAGGAAGTGGGTGCTGTTACCTCAGCTCAGACCACATTTGGGTACCCTCCAGAAACTGCTGACCTCATGAGAGAGAACGTATGTCTTGATGTGTGTGTGCGCATGTGTGTGTTTAGGAAACGCTGGATTTCAACATCTGGAGAGCATCATTCAGATTGGGAGAAAGATGCCTAATGCTTTGCACAATAAAAACATCCCACTGCTTTTTATTCAAATACAAAGTATGGAATGTACAACGCTCTCAGACAAAGGTGATCATGTGTTAAATCAGACTCGATTTAAAGCCACCTGTCTCTTCTACCCTTACTTAGGCATCTCCTGTGTAAAAAGCCTCCATTAAGGCGGAATGTGTGTTAAATGTTAAATAACAAGTTGATAACAAGATGACAAGTTGAACCAGTCTATCTTTAGACAACTATATATTATATTATATATGTATTATATATATTAATCTGTCAAATGCACCGAATAACATGCGTAATTCTGAACAATGAAATTCTTGTGACATGGCACGCAACAACTACGTAGTAATTACGTATATATATTTATAAGGAAAAAATAATAGAAAATTCTAAATATACATAACATACATATGATAATTTGTTAATAATTTTTGTAAAATTTTCATTATCTGCTATCGATCCCACAAGAAAGCAAAAACAAATAAAACTTTTTTTTCTTTTCCCCCCGTGGCTCTTAAAAGCCTGACGCATTCTATAATATGGGTTTGCAAACTAATTTAGAGTTCGAGAATCCTGTGTCCTGTGGTCATATGGCTCTTGGTAAGCATGGATATGCTATTGAATGGAGAGAAAAAAGAAAAAATAACTATTAATTATCAATAGAAACGTTGTACTGTTTTGACTGAAGTCTTGTTGAGCATTTGTTGAGCATGTGATCGTTTTATTAGCGACCAGCCTGTGCTTTGACTTCTTATCGCTAGCCTTTTCTGGGTACAAACAATAAGAAACAATATGAACAATGGCTATGCTTCTAGTGCACGGTTTGTATAACGTGGTGAGAAGCCTTCGGTGAGTTTAGCAACTAGCCTCGACTCAACAAACAAAAGTTTGCCAGGGTTTATGTGCATGTCTCTATGGGGCGTGGAATTCACACCCTTAGTGGTTTACGGCCTTTGCAAGCATGCAGACAGTTCTGAAGAAGGACTGAGGAATTTGACAAGGAAGTCACACATCTTTTGGGCCATCAAAAAGTTGGGTCCTACCAGGCGCGGTTGCGCGGGGGCGCCCGCTCCCCTTTTGATCTGATTGGCCACCCCTTGTACCCTCCCAATTTTCATTGGCTATCAGTGATGTCAATCATTGTTCGTTTCAAATAGTCCCCACCCAATTTAACTGTTGTTTCCCCCATGTGAAAATAATCTGGATCCGCCAGATTAGATAGTTGGTCCCTGTCAAAGTATAGAATTAACTGGAAGGCAACGGAGAAAACTGCAAGGCTGCATTAAAAAGACTTTTAAAGGAAGACAAAAAAATAACAGGAACTGTTTGTGGTGTGAGTATGTATTACTGACATTATAAAACGGATCTGTCGGATTTGATATGTGGCCGAGTGAATGATCACGTGTGCGTTTACAGTCCAGTTCACCCTGACTCCTGCCACTTCACATGAACAGAGTCGTTGATTAAAGGTCACCCACCCAGAGTTAGAAAGTTAAGTTGCGATAGCAGATTCAAAGAACTATTAAGACATGGAGATCACATGCTATCATGGCAAAGTAGCTCAAACATGGAAACACACACACACATCCGCACAGATACACACACACACACACACCTGATACGCAGTCTGTGCATATTTTGTTTATACTCACACATGCTCAGGTACACATACTCACACCCACACAAAAAATTACTGTAAACAATATTTACGATAAGACAGATATTGTAGCAGGGTTATATATATATATCAACTGAGCACTGTGACTAGTCATAACCAACTGATCGACTGTATATTTTATCCAATGCGTTGCATTACCAGACAAATTGAATCTGAAGGCTTTTACATGTTCACACCAGACCACCTTTGCCTTCATACTATAATGCGCTGAATTGCCTGCCCCTTTGTCCTTTCCATTACTTCCTAATACACAGTTCTGACAAATAATTATTTACATGAAATTTACACACACACACACACACATACAGTTGTGCTCAAAAGTTTGCATACCCTGGCAGAAATTGTGAAATTTTGGCATTGATTTGGAAAATATGACTGATCATGCAAAAAACTGTCTTTTATTTAAGGATAGTGATCATATGAAGCCATTTATCATCACATAGTTGTTTTGCTCCTTTTTAAATCATAATGATAACAGAAATCACCCAAATGGCCCTTATCAAAAGTTTACATACCCTTTAATGTTACAGACACACAAAGTGACACACACAGGTTTAAATGGCAATTAAAGGTTAATTTCCCATACCTGTGGCTTTTTAA
This sequence comes from Hiodon tergisus, assembly GCA_025775045.1. NCBI lineage: Eukaryota > Metazoa > Chordata > Actinopteri > Hiodontiformes > Hiodontidae > Hiodon > Hiodon tergisus. Next base: position 149 of record JAOVYW010001378.1, on the reverse strand, counting down.
ATTGCAATTGGTTTCTGTGTATAAATAGTCAATGAGTTTGTTAAGTGCTCTCACATGGATGCACTGAGCAGGCTAGATACTGAGCCATGGGGAGCAGAAAAGAACTGTCAAAAGACCTGCGTAACAAGGTAATGGAACTTTATAAAGAT
>JAOVYW010001376.1:0-16330 GCA_025775045.1 Hiodon tergisus | reverse complement strand
CTGTAATGTAACAAAATAGGTAAAAAGCCAAGGGGGGTGAATACTTTTGCAAGGCACTGTATATATATATATATAAGCTGCACTTGATGATATACAATGAGTTTACACCACACACACACACTTTTGCCATAGACTTAATGCATTGTTGAGATGCATTAATAGATTAGTGAAAACTGTAGGAAGAAGGCAAAAGATTAGAGTTACATTTTCTCTCTCAGTATTCATTATTGACTCCTGAATCTGTATCTCAGGGCCCTATCTACATTGTTGAGCAACGACAAGAAAACATCATGCATAGCTGTATTCTAATGAGCTGGTTACATATACGTTACATTTGTATGCATTTCTTTACTACACATCACAAATAATCCATCAGTAATGTCATGGCAATTGAAACCGAGACTGTTCACATAAAAAGAGAAAGAAAAAAAAAGTTAACGCTATGGTTTGAAGGTATGTTAAAAAAAAGAAAAGAAAAAAGACTAACAACTGATTGAAATGGGGGATCATGCCTCAGAGGGGGCCAGGATCAACAAAACGCAAAATCACACTGATAAAAACAGTCCAACAGCACCAGTGATATCATAATTACCTGAGCCAAGCCACGACTCCACAAGGGCACCACACAGGCACACACTGGCACGGTGGCCTAGAGCCAGCAGCAGACAGGTGGCATAACAAAGCAGTTGCAAGCAAGTCTGGGCCCTGGAACACGGGGAAAGGGTGAAACTGCCAGCACCAGTCAATATCTTCATTCCATCCAAATCTTTTGCTAGCTTTCTCAACTGTGAGTGTGAGCGGCCTGAGCATAGAATTGCAGGTAAAACGGAAAGCAAGAGAAGGGAGAGGTTTTTTTCTTTGTGCCAGCTGAAATTAATTAAACAGCACAAATTCAATTTACTGAAAAAGCCAATTTTACAGATAATCATTCAAAGTCTTCGAGACTCTGCCGAGGAATATTAAAAATATTAAATAATAATGCTTCACATTAGATCAGTTAGGTGTTAAAAAAACCTAGAACAGACTTCTTTACAATGCATAGAACTAAAAGTATGCATAAGACATATCAATAAAATGCATAAACGAATGTATAGTTTAAGTATAATATTAACATGGGTATAGAATGGTGCAATCTATGCTTAGTGACAATTAAGTGGGAAAAGAAAAACTAGTACTGCTCAGGCTACGTAAGGGGACAGGTACATGATCGGTAATAAAAACTTAATCTATAAATACATTATACTGTGTAAACTAATACAGTGATTTGTATTATAGGGCTTTTAACATATGAAACCTTGGCTGGGGCCATATCAGAAGTTTGAAAATGCGCCAATGGCATGTAAACATTTTTTAAGAATAGCCTTTGAATTTGTTTGCAAGCATCTTTACTGATAAAAAAAAAAGATACCTAATGCAATTACATAAAGTAAGATTAGCGTGCTGCTAACGTTTTTGTTCCCATCGTAATTAGATCAATGATTTACGGCTTTTTATTTTTCAGTACATTGCTATGGTTGCCGAATTTTCCAATTACATAATGTCCCATGATGATAAATTTCCAGATTTGGCTATGATCTGTGCTGATTTTTCAGACTCTAAATTCCATTATTTTACTTTACAGTTCATCCCCAAAATAAACTGATTTCCCTAGAAAAATTAAATTGTATGAAAAAGCATTCAGTTTCGAAATCAACTGAATGAGGTTAAATAAGAAATATGACTAAGCGTAAAACCTGGGAGACCAGAAACATATCCCATTCAATTATTTTACAAATCAAATTTTATTTGTGATATCGCATTTTTAAAAACAATTAGTCCAGTGCTGCAAATTAAATATATTTTATAAAAACCCAGAAGATTGTGCCTTAAATAGTTCTAAGTCTTCAAAAAGAATGACTGAATTGACAGTTCCATAGATTCACTGCAAAGAAATATTCTAGCATCACTCCCTTAATAGCAACATCATTCAATCCCTCTACTTACTTCGTCAAAAAGTAACTCATTCTGCAATTATCGATATGGCCTTTGTAACATACTGAAATCTAACAGATTGAGTAAATAACGACAAAAGTAATGCTATATCACGTAAAACAGAATTTTTATTAATAACAGATTTACATTCCATCCTAATGTTGTGTATTGGTTAAATAGATGGTACACCGCCGTCAGGTTTTGAAAAACCCATAGAATACACAGATCAGGGGTAAAACACGTACTCGAACAACTAACCTACAACAACCGTATCATCATCAGGGAACTCATAAAATGGCACCTCTAGGTTGAGGGGTGCGGGTCCTTTCCTAATTCTACCCGAGGCATCGTAATGGGAGCCGTGGCAGGGGCAATAGTAGCCACCGTAATCGCCCGCATTCGCGATTGGCACACAGCCGAGGTGAGTGCACACACCGATCACGATGACCCACTTGGGGTTGGCGACCCGATCTTTGTCGTGCTGTGGGTCCCGCAACTCGGACAGGTTGACTGCTGCTTCGACTTCAATCTCCTTCTCCGTTCTGTGACGGACGAACAGCGGCTTGCCTCTCCACTTGAAGGTCATGTTCTTGCCTTCTGGGATGTCACTCAGCTTGACCTCGATCTTGGACAGGGCCAGGACATCGGCAGACGCGCTCATGGAGGACACAAACTGGGTGACGACTGTCTTGGCAGCATACACACCCACCACAGCCGTCGCCCCGGTGACCAGGTAAGAGAAGGTCCTCCTCGCCTCACTGCTATCTTGAGAGGATTTCTTGGGGTCAAGGACATCGGGCCGGCGGTAATCTGAGAAATCTGGAACCTTGATGTCAGTGTGGGCAAACCGGACTCCAGAAGGAGCTGAAATTACAAGGGGGGGGGGAAGATTTTGTGCAAATGTTATACTTTATAGATCTCATCACAAAATACAGCCAATACATTGGTAGATTTCTGTAATTAATTACAAATGTCAAAACACAGAATAAAAATTACCCTTGACATGACACTCAGGCAAACTATAACCATATTAAAAACTTTCAGCAATGCGCCCCCCAAAAGCAGGTCCAGTGACTACTAGTGGCCCACCTGCCTACTCTTCACAAAAACAGTGTAGAAGTACATAGTAATGCTGTTAAAACTTATTTTTTTGGTTACACTAAACCATTACAGGTTATATGCAAAAAGGGTTATATAACTGGTAAATGCACTCATCGATAACGTTAGCCAACAGGTAATTTGTAAGCCCAACCTTTTCCTTTAATTGTTTCCAGGTGTCGAGTTAATAAGTTAACATATTTAGACACACATGTTCTAACGGTGGATAAAGCGATAACGATTCAACCATAGAGTTAGAACAAATATGACGTTTATCTATAGCAGCTAGTTGGCTAATTACAGTGATTACGAAATATGAGTGTTTAATTACTTATCTTCGTCTAAATATCATTTAACTGATGCTCAGGATATTAAAAGCATTTTAATTAAGTGCAATTTAAAAAAAAAACACTGCCAGAAGAAGGTTTGTCCTTGACTTTCCCCTAGGCCTATATCCAATCCACGTTACTAGAGTAAACCAAGACCGAAGCGCTCACCATTGATGCTAACTGACACAGCGGGCCCTGTCCTTGGGCTTTGACCATTTAAGGACTCGCGGCACAAAAATTGTTTCTTTATGTCCAGCGTTACATCTCCACCTTTGACGACACATCCTGGTATAAGGGCTTTCAGTGGTCCAGCCACAACGAAGTTAGTAGCCTGCAAGTACGGGGAAAAAGCCCCTGAACGAGCGGCAAGAGACATCATGTTTGAGCTGGTTGTACACCTCTTCCGATCACAACGACCTTTCAGGAATTGAGAACGCAACACGGAAGTACTTTGAGTGTGACGCTATCATGACGTGAGTAACAGTAAAATATAATTCGCGTGTTCTGTGTTTGAATAAAATGACCATTGGAATAAATAAACAGTGAAATTGATTTAATTGCCAAGTGCCAACTGAATATCATTTTAATCAGATAACTCAGATTGGGTTTGAACGGAAATGGCAGATTAACTGATCCCAGATCAGTATTTTTTCATACCGGAAGTCAACTCCTGTGCATTCAATCCCGAATATGGTAAAGCATACTGTATTGGTCTTTTTAGATCAATTAATAAAGGAAAGTTGTATATTTTAATGTTGAAAGATTCCACAGCAAACCTGAAATAAAAATAAAAAACCTTTTCAATGAAAAGAAAGAACAAAATAGTTTTATTTTTGTCTATTTTCAAAGGCTCGAGGTGAGGGATATTGATTGACAATTTGTTTTAGCGCACAGTTAAACTAACAAAACTAAACAGCACTCAAATTAGTCACTTCGCACCCTTTCGGTTTTTTACACTAAAGGCAGTTTTTGTTAAATTATTTTATTTTTTGTTTTCTCTCATTGACGTAAAGGACATAAGATACAAAATTTACAGAAATACAATTTTGGATTGTTACTGCAAACCTAGGAATTATTCTTATGGTATTCTTATTTATTTGATCAATACATTTGCATTTTTAAAAGTAATAAAATATAATAGTTTACCATTTACAATAGTTGGAACATCACTAATTTATTTGAAGAAATCTAAAAGCACTCAAGCACAGGTCCTAAAAACAGAAATTAACAAATTACAACTTTGTTACTTTCCATTCCTACATATTAGAAAGAAAGCCCACAAGTACCTATCCAAGGCTTCCACAGCATTTTAAAATGTCATATTGTCTCCCAGTCAAGAACTGTGAAGTCTGGCTTTCCAGTGATGGCCAAGATAAAATACTTTAAATATCCATGCTTCAAATGACTAAATACAAGTTTTAAAAGATAGGTATTAGCATACTTGTAAATAAAAATAAAAAACAACAGTGGGCCAATTTGCGGAGGACAATCCAAACTGTTTCACCTTAAGGTTTTTCTTTTAAAGGTAGATTGTTAAACTTAAACCTTTATAACTTCACTCAATTACTGTGAACATTCACAAGCCCCCCATTTTTTTTACAGGCAGCTGGTGGTGTAGTGGTTAAGGTGACAGACTTGTAACCATAAGGTTGCTGGTACAAGTCCCACCCCAGTTGTTGTACCCTGGAGCAAGGTACTTTACCTGAATATCCAGCTGTATAAGTGGATGAATGTAGAAATTGTAAGCTTTGGATAAAAGTGTCTGCTAAGCAACTGTAAATGCCAAACTACTCAATCAATCTAAGCAGAAGATAATTCAGATAAGGGAAATACTTTTCCCACACTTGTTTGAAATTGAAATTGTTTCCACGCTATCCTAATCTTATTTGAATTATCATTAAATATGAGTTTACTTTTTTACTATGTGGAATTTCTCCAACTATGATAAATTTATTTGAGAGGTAATGTTGCACTAAGATATTGAAGTTGAACTAATGGCACAAATCGTAGTCTTGTCTTAGACCATAGTTCACAACGAATGACACTGCACTAACATATGTACTCAAGGACATGTTTGATTAAAAATATATATTTTTTTGGATCCAGTATATAAATTAAATACAATAATCCAGATAAAAGGAGATTACAGAAAGGAATTACATGGTCTTTCCTTAGGATATAGTAGCTGTAATTTTTTAACCAGCTGGTCAATACTCAGGTCAGGGTCAAAGACAATACCAAAATTCCTTCAGGCTGGTTTTACATTTGAGATGAGAAGACTCATATTGGCCTGCATCTGCTCAGTCAGGTGTTTAAGACCTAAAAGTAAAACTTCAGTCTCATTTGTATTTAACTGCAAAATATTCAGGCGCTTCCAATCCTAAGAACATAATGGTCCCTAAAATTGAACCTTGGGGGACCCCACAGGTGGAACTGTCTGCCAATAATCAAACCAGTTTAAGGCAGTATCAGATACTCATACCCAGTTTTTAAAGTGATTAATTAAAATTGTCCTTCTTGACCTCAGTGCAGCCTTCAATACTAAGACATAGCTTTAAACGGAGGCTGAACTCAGGAGGTCCTTTGTCACTTTAACATGATAAGGGATTTTAGTAACATTTTATAATGGGCCATTGTTAATATTTCTGTGAATAACTTTTTGCAAACTTAAAAAAATGTGGTTTTTCTCTGGTGCAGATACCACTGAACAGGATATGTTCTGCTCCAAAATATGGAACTATGACAAACAACTTCAGATCTATTTAATAGGAGTGTAAATGGCCTCATTAATCCTGTCAGTCATCAATAACAATACACCTTCCCTGATTCATGAGGAGGGGAGACATTTTTGAAGCACGTTGAGGGGCCAGGAAACTGCCAAATTACCAGTTGCTGTGCTCTTACTTTGTTTTGCTGTCCCCATTTGGTTTCACTCTGTTTATTTTTTGTGTTGTTTCTTTTTTCTTTTACTTCACTATCATGTTTCCCAGTGCCTGTCACCAGGATAAGTGATTTACACTGCTTTTTTGAGCAATAGGAATGTGACACTCAGCATGACACTTAATTATGCTGCTCGCAGAGTAGTTATCATTTGCCTGAATTCATCACGGTTGACATTACCAATTAGTTGCCATTTTGGCTTCCCAGAAAATGACAACAACTTTGAAATAACCAACTTTTATAAATGGAATAGTTTAATATATGCATTACTTTGCACCACATAAATATTGAGAAACCTTTGAGTATTTTCAGCATCAAGTACGTAGCCTTGGAAGAAACTTTTCTAGCTCAGTGATTGATTCTGGATGCTTCACCGCAATCGGGCTCTTCATTAATTTGAATATGCAAAAATTTACTAGGCACTGCTGTAGCTTTGAAATAGTGAATCATTTGTTGGTGTAGTTTTAAGGGAAAGGATGTGTTTTGCTTTGTTTTTGACTTTTTTTGTTTTTGACGTCACAGACTATATATCCTTGTTTGTTTTGGCCCTATACATGGCTGTATAGGTCTCCTCTATGCATCTAGCATTGGAACTTGAGCAGAATGCTTTCTTTGTAAAGACCATTTCAAATATACTAATTCTGAATTATCGCGATAAACAATAAAAAGCTATAAAAATAGACTAAAAAGAAATCCAATTAAATTAAAAATTAAATTAAATTAAAGCCAAAGATGATTGGTCAATAACCGGGTGCAAGACCCCTGTTCTTCTTTTTCTCTGTGTGGCTATGGACAGCCATAGTGTGGGAAAATAAAGTAATCAGGAGTTAGTACAGGGAGGCCAATAAAGCATTCACAAACTAGGCCTTATCACTGGCTGATGAATGGACTGGAAGGCACAGATAAGGCCAAAGAATGGAGAGCTGAAGGGAAAAAAAACAATGAAAACGAAAGACATTTTTCAACCTTTGTTACTTTCACTTCTCACAAGTGTCTTGATTACTAATGCACTTTTTTTTTCTGGACATAGAGAAGCATACAGTTAAAGCATTTCTCTGCATTTTGTTGCTCATGAGAGCATACTGTTGCTTCTAAAATTAAACTGTTGCTTCCAATTTAACAATGTGAACATTTTTGGATGCAGAGGTGTTTGGCCCTTGATTTTGGACACAAAAAATAGTTCTTGCTTAAAAGTTGATTTAAGCAGGATTGCAGGATTTAAAGCCTCATACTACAAATAAATAACGAAATAAATTGTAGGGGACAATACATTGGAAGCTATAAACAAAATACGTATGGACTCAAACGAAACTGCTAAACAAAACCCAAACACAAAATCAGAAACATGGTATGCCTTTCCACATGGCTTCAGTCCTCCTTCTAAGAAAAGAAAAGAGGAATTAAAATATACTGGAGAAAAGTTAGCGAAGAACACTGCATCCTTGCTCTTTCTTTCTGGCATATTTCCCTGCTGTGCCCTCTGTTATTGACTGGTGTTAGATGACAGTGTCGCCTTGTAATTTAGAGTCATAAAAGCTACTGCACTTTTAGGCACTGAATGCATAGTTATGGCCCTGGTGTAGTGACCTAACTATATGAAGATAAACTAGGATGTAAAATTATTGCTTTATTCCGTTTCCTATCAATAACTGAAAAGTATATTTAAATAATTATTATTCTATTTTCCAGGTTCAAGCATGTTATGAGCGTTAATATTTTAAATAAACATATCCTAATGTATTTGCAAAAAAGGCAGGAAGATGACATGTTTCCCTGAACAGAATGGTCCCTAAAAGCTTATTTTATTTGACTTTGACCTTCAAAAAGCTGGGAGACTTTAAAAGATTTAAACTTTTATTTATTTAATCATTTTTAAATTGACAGTTGATGGCTCATTCTCTCATTTTTAACAGATCATTGATCACATCATTGAAATACAAAAATAACCGCTACATAACTCCATATATCGCTGCGTGTATGACTGTATCTATGCAAGAGTTTGTTTTAACTGATGTGTTTCTCGCCTGATACACTGATCAGACTGCACTAATGAAGTCATGCAAAGCATTACTGCAGATTAAAGTGAACTTTTCTAGTTATACACATGGCAAGAAAGAAAAAAGGAACAAAAAAGTGCACTGGACTGATATTTCCAATGGACGGAATTACAGAGGGTTACAGCTCCTGCCTCAAAGCTAGCAGACCGGCAGTCATTAACGTGTTTAGCCTCAAAAATCTGACAGCGCCAACAGGGGGGCTCTGTAAATTATTCCAAGCGTGGCGAGGGTTGAGGGTGCCGTGTCCTCATGCTGCGGAACCCTGCTGAGGCGAATCGATCAGCGCGATCCCGGGGCACCCGGCCCCGGTGGAGCGGGCCAGCTGTACGGCTGGATTCAGGCAGGGGATGCGTTTGACAGAGGTGTGCTGAAGGCAGGCGGTGGCACCTGGTCTCCGGATGGCAGACAAGCCAGCTGTGCCTTTCACAGACGAAGGCAAGGCCCGGAGCGATGGCTCTGAGGTGGGCAGGGGACCGACGCATCTGTTCCTGAATAATGTCCGGTTGTATGCATAGACTCTGGCAGAAACAATCTGGTCCCAATAATTTTCCAAATTCATCATCCAAACCTTCTGATTGCTGGGAAATTGTTGCAAGCCATACACTTCCGCAGCCCATGGGTACTGAGCAATATGGTGCACTGAAACGGTGGACCTCAGGTCTCTCTGGGCCAGAAGGTGTACTATGATATGCTTTGCATGAGGTGCCTAACACTGATCATGCAAAGAGCTAAATTCTATTTATCTTTTTCATCGTATGGACACATTTATTTACATTTTCATGAAGCTTTTAAATTCTAACTAAAAACATATTCTTTAATTGAGTGAATTACAAACAGTACTGCCTTAAAACGGCTCATATATTCTGGTTTCTTCCACTTCTTACTGTGCCTACATGAAGCGAATTGGTTACTCCGCTCTAAATTAACTTACAAGTGTTCTCTCCAGAGGGGGCCGTAGATACCCTTGATGGCTGGAGTGTCCTCTCCCTTTTAATTATGTGTTCTTATTTCTGGTGACTGATAAAACATCGGAGTGATAGATTATGGCTCATTCAGAGCTAAGCCCTGCTTCCGCCCTTCACATCTAACCTTATTATTTTGATGAATGTTTTAAAAATTTGGAATACAGCATTTGTTTTTCCCCTTTTAAACTAAAAACATACAATGTAATTGGTGCAGACTTTCATTATGAAAAAAAAAAAAAAAGCTCTCAAAATTTCCGTGTCTATTGTCATCATTATTGCTCAACTTTTGGGGTTAAAATCTAGTACCACAAAACTCCTGTAACTTGCTTGCCATCGTTGTCAGCTTCAAATGAATGGCATCTGTTTTAATTAGTTGGTGGCTGACAGTGCACATTGATATCATGTTTAAATAAATCCCTATACATATCAGTTCAATGCAGGTTGATGGACCTGGAAAAAGCTATTAGAATAACTCAAAAACTATAATTAAACTGAAATAAAAACAGCACCATATTGAATGCTAAAACAAATCTGTCAAAGCATTGGATTTAACTTTCCTTTGCAACACTGCTGCTCCTTAATGTTTGTATTTTAATCAATTCTGATATGAAAGCTTAAGACAACCTTACCGGGGCAATACGTCTCAAGTATGAAGCCAACAACGTCTTTTATTAATCAATATTAAACATAATCGGCTATCACGCAAAGAACAGGGTTGTTAAAAGATCATTTTCTTTGCCTGATGACAGAAGGTTGATATGATTAAAAGTTCCTGTGAATGGCGCTCAAACTCAGACAGGTCCCTCTTTCATATTCCCCGATGAAGAAAACAGTTAGGGGATGTTTCAATTAATCTCTTCTACCCTGTGTGAATTATAACCATTCCCTGGCTTACCCCGTATCATCAATAAAACTGTCTCCAAACCCAAAACAGCTTTTCACAAGGGCAACCGGGATGAGTCAACTTTTTATGTTGATGATAAGTTGATACGATGATATGTTGGTAAATACCATCCTTTTACATTAGTATTTATAAGCAGGGCTTCTATTATCACACAGCTTCCCATGGGATCCATTTTAGACTATGAGAATATTAAAAAGTTTTAAAAGTTATTATAATTTTACAGCGGCTCCACCACACAATTTCTTACGCATAATCGGTTATTCACTTTAACCAGATTTAATTTACCGTGTATGTGTGAACTCCTATATTGTCATCCATCCAATGTGTGATCTGCAATTAATTTAATGCAGTAACCGTAAATTCCCATTCTACCCAGCAATCGTATGTCCCGCTCTCTGGACACACACAAGTCTGCATGTGAGGGCTTTGACATGAAGGACAGTAAACGGGATGGCTAGGACAAAAGAGGTCAACAAATTGGTCCCACATCCCATATAGGCTTTAGCTGGTGTAAACAGAGGAAGCAGCATATACGCTATTAGCACCTAACTTTCCAACAGGGCCAGTGGATAACACAGTAGTTAAACAACTTGTCTGAAAGTTGCAGCAAGAGAGACATATATGTTGTCCATCCAAGGGTGCAAATTGCAACCTTCTTAGTTTTTGCTTTATTTGTGAATAGCGATAATTTATGTCCAGAGTTTAATTTACGTCAAAGCTTGGAGCCCCCGGGGTTTGAGAAATATATACGAGCAGCCTAGTAACCCGCAAAGATAATTCTCCAACCTCCCTGGCTGGGTTTTTTAATGCTTTCTTTCTCAGAGCTACACAGATCATAAAGTTCCCACGTAATGAATTCTTCAAAGAAGAACCTTTAAATCAATATGGCAGTCCAAAGGAAACAATGTGTGCAGACGTGGATTGAGCTGTATTGGAGATGAACGGTGAACAGTGAAAAAACATTTTCAGAAACCATGGAAATGAGCACGTTTATTTTTATGCTCGGTCACAACGCGGTTATTTTATAATTTTTTGTTGTTGTTTTACAGCACTGTTGCATGTATCAACTATCTGTTCACAACATATTGTTTAAATTCTTTCAACAATAGAGTTAAAAAAGAGTAAATTAGATTGTGATGAGTGAGCAAAACTGGGCAAGAGCTGAAGAAAAGCCCTGTGGGTATATTACCCAAACACTGTTGCTTCTGCAGACAGATTCTGTCTAACAATCAATATTCCACCACCTGGAACCTCTGAAGTACCTTGAAAAAAAAATGGAGATAAAATCTTTACAAGTACTTTGTTGTCCAGTCTTCTGTCAGACACAAAGATGTTATCGACATTCCTGTAATTCAATAAACGTTTTAGTTGTTTCAGTCGCGAATTGCTCTGTTTTTGCTCTGAATTTCTCTCACTGCATTTTTGGTGAGCTGGTCAAAAATATCCTGCATTACCTTGGCAGACCAAGCAAAGTTACATAGCATGTTGTATTTTTAGAAAAAATTAAGTTGACCCATAAGCATATGTGTAATTCAATCTTTATTTCAATCTAATTTTATTAAACATATCCTTATTGTATTATTAGGAAACCAGGAATATAGACAAACCCGTTTGAAAAAGCAGGTTAACTGATAAATTACTGTAACATAATTGCTATATATATATATATAGTTTTTGGATATTATTTATAGAGGTGTGTGCAGGAAGGACAGGGAGAGATGGAGAGGAGATATGCTGAAATAGATAACAGAAAGAGTGATTCCATTGAGGGGTATCTCTAAAAACCCAAACTACACAATGAAAGTAATTTGAATATATAAATGATAAACCCTGAGAAGGAAAATACAGGCAATGGAACAGAGTAGATGGAGGCATTCCGTTGTAAATTCCTTCTGTCAACAGGGTCATGAAGCTGGTGGAAGCAGGGAAAAGAGCCAAGGAGAGAAGACTAATTTATCATGACAGTAAGGACCACGCTATCAGGGTAAGTTTCAAATGCAATTGTTTTATAAACTACTGGCAATGGTCGAGGCTCGGCATGTGTATTACAGAGGAACAGCTGGAATTTCTCCCCTAAAAGTAAAAGCAAATAAAATATGGACCTTCAAGTGGGCAACCTGAGATTGTCACTCATGGCTGTAAACAGCAACGCTGGACTTTGACACAAATACAATCAGATGTGGAGGGTATGTAGTTCAACGGGTTTTATGTGGACACGCGGTACGCCTGAAGAAACAGAGCAAAGATAATTGCTTCATCCCTGAAGATAAGAGTACAACTTTTTTCATATAAGGATGGGGAATGCCTCAAGGTGTTCTCTTGATGCGATTCCATTTTCCGAAAAAGGTTGTCCGGGGAACAATAAATTTTTTTCATTTGTAAATTAAAATTATTAAAAGCTATGAGGTACTCACTCAGGACACATCTTCATGCACACAAACATTTTTTCTTTCCTCACCAAGGTGTTTTTTTCATAAAATACAGAGATTGATTGTACACCTTCCACTTCTGGAAAATGGGGTCATATTTAAAAATAAAAATAAATAAATAAATAAAATCGATATAATAAAAACAACCTGGTATAGTTTAACACTGTTTTTACATAAAACATATATAAGTTTCAGAAGTGCTGGCTATTTCTTCAACAGTCTCCTCATCTTCCATACCGTCGTAATGTGTGAGGTATCACTAGTACTGAGTGGGAGAATAAATGTAATACATGGTGTGTTACCTCTATAGTCCCTGTCACATGTTAGTGGCTTCTTTATAAATCTTGCTAGATCGTTTAAACAATTTCTGCCATTGGTTGGGATAATACGGTTTGCTAAATTGGCATAGTCATGTAGTAGGTTGTTTTAAATATTACCCAAAACCACACTAGCAACGATGCATCAAACATCAATATATGCAAGATTGAATATATAACAGTAGAAATGTTAAACCTCTCGACTTGGCCTGGCTATATGCCACTTATTCGAAATACGCAGATAAAATATTTTGAGCATTTTCTCTTTATAGACAGAATTTCAGACCAATATCTAACCTTCCCATTCCGTCACTCACCAGCTAACTGCATGCCTAGAAGGTGACATCATCCGTGATACTTTTCAGTCAGGTTTTCGCACAGGCCACAGCACTGAGGCAGAACTTATCAAAGTTGTCAGTGATATCCTTACAGCCTCTGATAACAGTTCTCTGTCATTACTAGTGCTCCCTGCCCTTAGCCTTGATCACTACGATCACAGGACCCCTTTGAATAGGTTTAAAAGTGATATCGGTATTAACAGAAGTTCTCTCCTGATTGAAGTCATAACTAACGTATACATTTAAATTTGTGCAAATACATTATGCTCTTTTAGATTAAACGGAAGTTAGGTGTGGTGTCCCGCTGTGTTCTTTCTTCGGTGCCTTGCTTTTGAACCTATACGCGTCACCATGAGGTGATGTCATTTGTAAAAAAAAAAAAAAAAAACTGGTTTCATTTACGCTGCAATGCAGGCGACGCACAGCTCTGTCTGTGAGAACATGCAAAGACCAGTACTTCGCCAACTTAGAATCTTGCCTCAAGGACATAATGCACAAACTTTAAACTATTCCATTCTGAGCGTGACAAAATTATACAATGCGTTTTGATGGCTATTTGGTTCCTCCCAATTTACTTATTAAAGACGTTTAGGTAACAATCTTTTATTTGAAAACCATGCTAAAAATATATCAAGAGCAATATTTATCTTAGAATTATTGCTAAAATTAGGAATTCTCACTCTCTAAAGGATACAGAGAAAACTAATCCATGCGTTTGTCGCCTATAAACTAGACCAGCGGTTCTCAAACCTGCCCTGGAGGACCACCTGCCTTGCTGTTTTTTTGTTAAAATTGAGCTCTTAATTATGTAATCGACTCACAATTTTCAATCGAGGCTTCAATTAAGCAATTGAGAGCTCGGTTGGTATAAAAACCAGCAGAGCAGGTGGTCCTCTAGTACAGGTTTGAGAACCACTGGACTAGACTATTGCTGTGCCCCTCTTTTTCAGGTAGCCCACAGACTGTGACAAAACCATTACAACCAAAGCAAAAAAAATGTCAACATCACAGTGTCTTAGTATCACTACACACTTTTAAGGACTTACATTTGTTTTTTAAATACCTCCTAGTGGCATGATCTGCAAAGAGCGGCTGGCTATTTGACTGTCTCAAGAGTAACAAAAACTAAATCTGGTGGAAAAGCCTTCTTTTACCGAAAAGTTACCAATTATTTTCTGGGAATCAGACTCAAACTCAATATTCAAAACCAGGTTAACCAGATCTGTTTGTCCTTCCCATCTTAGGTGCTGAGATAGATGGTGGGACTTAGCCATATAATGTTCAGGGGCAAATAACTTCCCTGTCATTTCTCCATTAGTAGGCCCAATTCCAGTTGGTCTAGCTGTGCTCTTATAAGGCATGGAAAGACTTTGATCGCTATATCGTCTACTCCAGCATCTCACCACATTTTTACTTTCATATGCTGCCATAGTTTATTTCTGTCGCACAACACTAAACACGTTTCATACACTCTCCTTCCCTTTGAATTATTGGCAAGGGAGAGATTATCTGTGGCCAATCCACAGAGAGGTATCATCTCTAATGTGGTCCTGGTAGCGAGAAACAAGAACCAAGAATGAACCACCTTTAGTGCACTGATGGCAGTGCACCTCTACTGCAATGTCAGCTCAGCTCCATACTGATTACTTTATTAATCATTTTTGTTCCCCACTCTGAATCAGTTTTATGTCTCTACTATTATGTCATTTTCCAGGAGTGCTTTTGACTGCCTCTAGGGTCAGGGAATACATTTCCAGTTCTTGTTAGCGCTGGGGTTTCTGCTGGTTTGATTCCTTCTGGAAAATGCTAAATCTGTTTAGCGCTTAGTGACAAATGCTGTGAGAATGTGCAAATGGTTTAATTGCTTTCAATATTATCATCAGTAGCAGTATTTCTAACATTATTAAATACAATTTGCGGAGAGATTTCACAAATCCTTTATCATCGGGATTCATGGCTGGTTTATAAAGAACCGTTTAGTGAACACGATCAATAGATGGAGAATTTTTGGGGAAGGTTAATGCATAAACAGACATTTCCCCTGTAGCAACCTTTAGCCTACCTGTTCATATCTGTAATTGATTCAGAGGAGAATGGTCATTTATCAGCTATGTCATAAAGCAATGGCACGAGTGCCAGCCTTTTAATTGGTGAAAAATTGTATGTTGAAAACCCTTTTTTTTCTTTTTTTGGGATGAAATAGGAATGTATTGATGTGAGATACCATTACTTAAGTGCTAGACGGGCGCAGGACCTGTTCGGTTAAACCTGGCTTTTGAGAGATGATGCAGAGCAAACAATGTCTTCGATTACTAAGGATTAATATAATTGCAGTTTTCTTTTAAATACTGTGTCAGATCTAAGCCATGTGCAGAGTTCTCTATGGCTCTTTTAAGTTCAGAAGCGAAAGGACTACTGCTCCTTAGAGATTATGCTTAATAATTATTATTTATTTTATCAATGCTATATTAATATAAAATGATGCACAGAGAGGTGTGAGAGAAGATGTCTCAGCGGTTCAGTACAACAACAAAATAAAACTGATTAAGGGACAATTTATGATTTTCATTCATGTTCACATCGTTCTCAAATTATATTACAATAGCTGTTCTCCTTAATTGAATGAATCCACTTACAGTTTTATAACACACTGTGCAGCTTTACAAATAAAGCATTAATCTCCTGGATGTACACTTTAACACAGCAATTACCCAATTATATTAGCAATGTGTTTTAAAGGAATACATATGCGCTCTGTGCCTAAATAGTTATCTCTATTATACTTAAAAAAACTTCTTATTACTTAATCAATTTGCTAATTATTTTCATGTTGGTTTCAAGAAATCAATCTATAACTAAAAATTGTTAGTGTTATCAGCGGTTGATCTGAAAAAAGGAGGCATGAACACACACACACACACACACACACACACACACACACACACACACACACACACACACACACACACACAAAAAACAAAA
>JAOVYW010001375.1:5622-16335 GCA_025775045.1 Hiodon tergisus | reverse complement strand
AATGGAAATGACTTCCTGTTTTTGCCTGCTCCAAAATATGCATGCAAATGACGGGCCTTCTCTGTCAAAACTAGATGGAGATGCAAATAAGCAAGTATACATTTAAAATACCTGCGTGGAATACACAAACATGAACCTCGTTCTGAAAGGTCACACTTGCCAATCACGCCTTCACGAATCAGCAGCTGCCTGTACTCGATCGTCCCTGCCAAATGAATGATATTCTTAACCTTTCAAGGAGACAAGTTATTATCGTGTTTATTATCTCTTTGTTTTGGTGACTACCTCCTGCAAGGCAACACGTGCCCCCTGTAGATGTACAGTGAATCAGCCTGAAAGCTATAGAGGAAAATAGCATGCTAGTCTGAGGAGCACCTTCGATTGTGGTCGTTTTTAACTCTGCAGATGAGTCATACCGCTAAGCAGTTGTAAGTAGATCTTGCATAATCACAGTCAGACTCGAGGTTCATATTATTCGCAGCTTGTTGGAAATTGAATTTTAACCATTTTATTTATTACATAATTTGAAAATGGATGTTTTACAGGGGACGTCTTTTCAAGCGTATGCAGATTTGAATCATTCCTAGTGCTGGTGCGTAACTGAAGACTCCGTCAAGAGCTTGAATTTGCATTTGACCCGAGACGTGGACAAAGTGTTTGCATAATCAGCTCATCATGACAAATGATCAGAGATGCAGCCAATCTGATGCAGCAAAATTGACGGCGTGGACTTTGCATTCAGACTTAGGTCTGCAGTGGTTGCAGAAGCATTGACTTCTCATCTCCATCCACTGTCCACCGGTCACCTTAGTGCGGATTACATTCAGCCCGGTCACCTTACCGCGGACCACAATCAGCCTGGGCACTGGGCACTGTTCATTTCTAATATTGGATTGTATATACTATTTGTCCATATTATTTGTTTTGTATTTTGCGGAGCTAAAAAAACTAAAATGCTGAACTTGATACATATTAGATGGGATAGCTTCTCAAGATTTTAATCCTTTACTCTTGGGGTTATTTCATTGAAGTCTCTGATAATCCACTTCATTACCCAGTGAAGTGTTGGCACAGGGGATTGTGTTTAGGATATGCAACGTGGTCGGCTATCTGATAATAATTATTTCTGCAGAGAAGCATCTTTAATTATTTTAATTTAAAAAATGAAACACCTTTTCACTGATCAGACATGGTACACGCCTGTAAAACGGCTTTTTTTTAATAGTCCCGTTATCTCTGGTTTGACAGAATGAAATGTTGTTTGGGTTTGTTTATTTCACCCTCTTTGTGGACTCACACTGGGACAAGACAGATGCACCGGCCAGGGAAGAACTGGGGTCCAGTGATCCCACTAAGAGAGGATTGTATCAGACCCGGAGGTAAAACCAGATTAATCCTAGATAAATGCAAAAGTCCTCACACGAACACTCGCGACTTTTGTTATTCCCAAAAGGCCACCCAAAGTTGCTTGTAGAAACAACTTCAATGAACTAAATAATCAAAACCAACCCCATCCAAACGAATGAATTCAAGAAGATTCAAACAACAATTTACTTTTAAAAACACATTTTTAAGTGTGCCATTTTCTCTGTGGTGCAATAGAGCCTGGTCTTGCTGACAGAGATGGGATTATTATCCTGTGCAAGCTGCTACCTCTGTTAGGATTCTAAAGCTTTGTACGATTAGTGACAGGGAACCTTTGTTAGCATCTTCTCAATCTGATTTTTGATTTATTTATTATTTTACATAGGCACGGGCGAGTAGAAAATGTGCAAAAAAAAAATTGAAACGATCGCCAGAATAATTTTACCCTTTCCATTTGAAGACAACTATTGCCTATAAACCTTGAAGATTCATTGGCTACAATGCAACGACACACCGTTTTGTTGCTTTTAATGCATATTCATTAACTGCTGAATCCTTTTTGTGTTGGTAGCGGGTTATATAATTAGACGCGAGGAAGCGAGTTCAGTTGCGTCGTACAGGCAACAGGGACGAGCCGAGGGCGCCCAACATGAACACCCACAGTCTCGGGAGCGTACAGCCAAGAAATCGCAAACAGGCGGCAGTCATTCCGTTACTGAACCA
This sequence comes from Hiodon tergisus, assembly GCA_025775045.1. Taxonomy (NCBI): domain Eukaryota; kingdom Metazoa; phylum Chordata; class Actinopteri; order Hiodontiformes; family Hiodontidae; genus Hiodon; species Hiodon tergisus. The sequence goes on along the minus strand of JAOVYW010001375.1, from coordinate 14,247 downwards.
ACCAACAAAGCGGCAGGGAAAACTGCATGAGAGGAGTAGGAGAGACTGAAACAGTGGCTGCTGTTAGTCAGACTTTCATGCATAAATTTGTCAGTTTTCTTTCGCGTTTTCTCCCCGATTTGAAATCCACATTGTGTGAACGCAACTCAGCTCGTTGCAACGACTCCTACCGCTATCAAACAGGGAGGGTGATTAATCTCTTCCAGTCCAATGGCCTTGGAGCTACCTGTCTGTTCTACACCCTGCAGGCTGCACTGCCCGCTCGAGAGGTTTGGCGCACACTGGCGGAGAGGCACTGCCAGCCTGCAGGAACCTGGGAAGCCAAATGCCAACAGGCTAGGCTGGTTAGCAACAAGGCGAGAGAAAACCCGCAGAGAGATTTCCCCAACTCCAGTCTGGGGTGGTGCTTTGCCAGTGGCTTTGCCGCCACTGTGCTCTCCCGGTCTAAGCCGGCAAATCGCACAAGCTGGCTTCAAATCAGCAAAACCCCAGTCATAGAGTTTTCTCTCAGGACAGTGCCCTTACCAACTGGGTCTCCTGGGAAGCCTTTTGCATTCAAACTGAGGTAAACATCTTTTGAAAGATCGATTATTTCCATGGTTACGGTGTTAATTTAACACCCAGTTGGGTATATTTGCTTAGACCAGAGGACCACAGTGTCTGAATTACCTCTCAGTTAGGATCTGATTTACTCTCTGTGTTTCCAGGTGAGATCATTCCTAATCCATAACGAGAATTTAAAAAAAAACAATTAAGAAGCAAGATGAACCGTAAACCTGCCGACACTATGACCCTTGAGGACCAGGATTGCCAATACCTGCTAACCGACCTCAGCCCTTGCAGGAACATCTACTGAGAAACAGATGGGGGAAAAAATTCATAAATAAAACTGATGATAATATTTATGCAGTTTTAATGTAACTATAAAGTCAGACGGGTAGGTTGTAAACATTTAATAATAACAAAGTCATTATCATTTAGAGACAGTTAAGTCATTTAATCGGATGCACATATATAATGATTAGTTTATATGAGCCAGGAACCCTGCGGCACGTGCGCTGTACATATCCTGTATAATGTTCACAAACGGGAGAAAAACTAGCACGACCGTGAAACTAGAAACGGAAAGAACAAGCTGGAGAGATCACATCGGTGTTGGCCTTGATGCCTTCTCGTATTCCGCGCAGAATTCCGTCACTGTCCGTCTTCACATTCCCTCCCACCAGCAGTATGATAAATAAAAACAAAGGCAGTGTCGACGCAGACGCGAGCCGCGGGTTGACGGGTTACGGCGCGTCTGGAGGAAACCGCTTGGCTGCATCCAGTCGGCCGGTCGCCTTATTGATCCCCGGATTCCACAGTAATTTCGTAAAGGTCTCCTGAAAAAAATCGGGTCGAGGCGTCTTTGATTTATCAATTTGTTCCGCACATCAAACGGCCCCGTCCCACTCACGCAGATGGTGAAAGTGTGTGTGAAATGGACCAGGCCGTTAGGCCCCCCGGTCATCTCTTTTAGCACTTCCCAGGTTTGTTGTGATTAAAAGAGGTCCCGGCACGTCTTTCAGAAGCCTCCTCAGGAGAGATGGAGCTCACAGACTCCACGCCCGCTCGGATCAGCGCTGATCCAAGGGTCTTTGTGTACCACAAACTGTATACGAGAAAGGTACAAAATAATGAGCGACGCTACGGCAGAAAGGATTACTTATCACTTATCAGAGCTGAAGCCACAAAGGCATGAGCAGACACAGACAGAAGATGCCGCATACATTATCAAGGAAAAAACTTCATAGGACGCAAGCCAGAATTCATAGGACTATTCATATGACTTCCTCAGGTGGAAAAAAAAATGCAGACGGTAATTTCAGTAGTAATTCACGTATATTGGATGGTGTGCCACATTAAATAAAGGCCTTTTCTGTACATTGACGCTACACAAATGCACAGGAAAGAAGCTGCGTTTCTTGTCTTCTGGATAACTTTCGGGTTCTTCAAGTAGAAATCTCTGGGGGGGTTCCCTTTACGTAAGGCCACGGTTTAATCCAGATCAACCTCGAATGGTGAGGCCTATTTTCATGCTCATACCTCCACCCAGCGAGATAAGGTCCGTTCTGAAACCCGGCTCGCCTGGGTCTGAAAAAGAAGTGGTACAAACGGCGTGAGGCCCTAAATCCACTGCAGTGTTTTATCTCAGAATTACCTTTAAATCCGCGGGGAACACGCCGTTAAACCTATTTCATCGGATTTCTTCCCCCTTTTTTAACAATACAAGAAAATGTACTAATTTCCATCCAGTAGAAAGGATACGCCATGTGTCTACACACTCCCATGGACCATGGAAAAAAAGTATAGAGTATCAGTTAGAGATTAAAAACTTCCCACTCAAAGGAACATGCATGAAATTAAAACTTAATGAATGAACTTTGAATTTGATAAATTATCATGGCCGACGAATTAAAAACCAGGATTGGATTTGTCTCGAAAGGCTGAAACGTAAAACGGATATCTGATTGTCATTGGTTTACCGGTTTTCAAACAATGCAAAAAATCAGCACAATGTTGCTTTATTGTGTAAACTTCATTGTTTGATCAATTTGCTTCTTGTTTAATGTCTTATTTAACACTGAACACTTAACATTTGAATTAACTCCTGATGTTTATAATTCAGAGGTTATGTTAATCATTAAAGGGTAGAAGGACAATAAATCAGATGCACTTGATTAATATAAAATCAGTCAGAATTTTGCATAGTTTCAGATAGATGCAAAACTCCCTCTCAATTGGTCACGCCAGTGAATGCTTCATTCTGGTTGCAGTGTCCTTGTATAATTCTATTGAAAGTATTTTAAATTAAGATGTTAAAGTTATCATTCAGTCCGACTGGAGGATACTTGTAGATATCTAATGTCTATAGAGTTAATGTCCATAAAAATAAATGCTGGCAGAATTAAGAATAAAAATAAAAATAACTGAAAAGTCTAATAGAATTAGGCGGTTTCGAAAAAAACACTTTTGGATAAATTAGATTACAATCCTTTCTCTTTGGATCCAAACCTACTTGTCACTGGTTTATGTGAACCATTACAGGCTATTGGTGATACTGACGTAGTTCTAAAACTGTGAGAGGTTACACAAAAATGGTGTTATGGCTCTCTGCCAGTGTTGCTAGTTGTTAGGCGAAGCCCTGGAACCATGATTGAGGGGCTGTTTGGTTAATTCTCTGGACCGAGGTCACCCTGTTAAAGTCCTGCTGCTTCTGATTCAGGATTTTACCATGGAAGTCTTGGAAACATGTTTTACTTATTTAAGTTAAGTTTAGCTGTGGACAGAATGTTTTGAAACTGTTGCCTATTGTATTAGATCCTCAGCGTTTCGTCTTAAGCAAAAGAGCTCGTCTCTCTGCTTAATACAACAGCGAGAAACTTCAGTCTGTAACAAACCACACTACATTCAGTCCTGATGTTTTCTAACGCTTTGTACTGCAAATGTGTCACTGTTTTCAGCTTGTTCGTGAATGACAAGTTAAGTTTGGCTGGATGACAAGTTAAGTTTGGCTGGAAATTCTGTTCTAGCTGTCGGACTTTCTTATGTTTCTTACGGGAAAAGTATCCGTCTTTTAACGTTTCCTTTAAATATAGTAAAACGTGAATTACCTGTCAGGGGAAGTGGACGTCACAGGTTTAACGTTTAAAGCTGTAAAAATAAAACCAGTCCAGCCCTTAACGTATTCCTGTGATGACCTCCGTCAGACTGCATTATGTGTCAGAAGTAACACATTTTGGACAGGACTCTACCAAGGAAAACCAAGGAAACACAATTTAAATCAAACAAGTCTAGAAGACAATTATTGTTTTGCACTGGCTCTAGCCAGCCGTCTTGGTGACTACTACACTTAAGAAAAAGGGTAAAGTGAAGAAATGTTTTTCAACATTTGGTACAGTTGGACTATTCATCAGGAATATCTAAACGAACAGCCCAAAACAGAAACAGCCAGAGTGCTTTCTTTCATTTGTGCACTTCTGTTATTTATGTCTGTTTTGTTACTTTTCTTACCTCACTTAGTCCATTTGGGCAGTTCTGCTCCAGTTTCCTGAGAGAAAATCAGCTTAGAAGTCAGTTCTTTCTTGACTAGCGTGTCCTGTCTGTGCCTTTATAATGAATTGGAAATGAATTAAACAAACCATTCAAATCATGGATGGCAGTGAATCAACAACAAATCAGCAGTAAAAACGTATATTATTATAAATAATGTAAGTTTTTAGTACTAAAAATAATCTGGTTTTGAATGGGAAAAGTCGATAAGATATTTGATATTACTGCTGTAATTAAATCCTGTATCTGTCTCTCATGTTGGGTGCAGGAAGTTTCCCATGAGCTGTTCTTTGTAGGAAAAATATTATTTATCTGTCCACTTGGTGGTGCAAATGAGTCAACTGGCATTTGTACATCGTCTTCAACAGAAAAAAATAAAATAATTGTTTATTATTTTATATATTATTTTAGTTTAATTCAGTTCCCCTGGAGGCATTTTTGTCTTGCGTTATACATAATGCATTATTTACCCTAAGTTCAATTAAAAAACTGTTACTCAGGCAATTAAACAACATAAACAGAAAATAAAACTTGTTTACTACAGTCCATTGTAGCAAGTCATAGTGAAGAATCTTATCAAGTTATAATTATATGCTTCCTGAAATAGGTATTATATACATAATAATAATAATAATAATAATAATAATAGAATAATAAAAGTAGAAGATGAAGAATAAGCTATGTTTTTCCTGTTTCTTTACAAGTAATATTTCACACTATTTTGGGTTCAATTTTGGGTTCAATTCCACACGTATTTACGGAGTTTTCAGAACCTATAATAATTCAATAATTTTTTTTTAAAGGGAGTGGGGAAATGTTTGTAACCTGGGTTGGAACTAAACAGAACTTTGGCGACCCACAAATCACACTTTACATAATAGCATTTTTTATTTTATATTTATTGTAAGTATCTTATTTTTTTCTATTCCTAAAAAAGAAAAATCTATTAAAGACAGTTATATAAAGAGTGATTAGAGGGTTGGCAAAGTTTTGATTTGGTCCCAGCCCTAGATTCAATTATTGTGAAATGGAGTGAAATGCATTTTTTCTTAAACCTAAAAGTTTAAGAAGCTTTTTAATGGCAGTTCCCTCTGAGAGAGTGCCCAAAGGAGAATTATTTTATGGGAATTATTTAGCAATATCTTGCACAGAAGTATGCAATGTGCCATTTCTGTTTAAATAGTATTGGTGCAAGTAATAATGGTAAAAGTAATAACAGACCAAAATAAGCAAAGCATTTCTGTGAGCACTTCTGAGCCTGTAATGGGTCGTAACTGCATGACTGTGTAACTGCGCAACTGCGTAACTGTGTAACTGCGTAAGTGCTTAACTGCGTAACTGTGTATCTACGTAACTGTGTAACTGCGCAACTGTGTATCTACGTAACTGTGTAACTGCGCAACTGTATCTACGTAACTGTGTAACTGCGCAACTGTGTATCTACGTAACTGCGTAACTGCGTAACTGCGCAACTGTGTAATTGCATAAGTGCATAACTGCGTAACCACGTATGCGCCAATGTGCACGGGACAACATACTTGTGCTGAGATGCGGATTCTGGGTGTTCAATCTGATAACTGAAGGGGCTTCTTGTGTTTTTTTTGTTTCACAAACCTAATGCCCTAAGCATTAATAATGAATAAGATTAATAAGAAAACACCAGTCTCTGTGATATTCCTTGTACTGGCAGGCAACATAAAGCATCCAACCATGAAGACCAATGAGAACGCAGTAAAGTTTTAAAGTTGAGCATTGGATAAACTTGTTGAAAGGCAAGAGAATTGAACTCATGAAATGTAAGTCTCCTGAGCACTGGTTTTGTGGTCGAGGGTCACACATCGAGATGTGGAAGGTGCACTGTAGCACCCAGACGCTGCCTAGATCAGGCTGTCCTTTCAAACCAGCCAGGCAAAGAGTAAGCTGGTGTGGTGTGCCACAGTGACTCGGACAAAAACTTTGAACAGAGTTGAATAGTGGAGATGTGGTTGCACCCGTCAAAACTATCTCAACCACTCCTCAAGCTGGTCTGTATGAGAGCGTGGAAAAAATCTCAAAATCTTCATGGATTTTCTAATAAAGCATATTACGCTTTGAGGTCAGACTAAACTAAATTGGGAATTAAATACAAGGTGTAACATTTTAATCTTATTTCGTCATCAGCAGGGACTGGGAGTGTTGTTATGATTAAAAGGGAAAAGTGCAGGGAATTCCTACTGGTTTGACTGTGCTAATGATCTTGAACTGGGGGTGAAAATTGAAGTTTCAGCAGGAAAATGACCCAAAGGCCTAAACTTTTGTCCTTGTGTGACCGAGTCAAAATCCTGACTTGAATCCTATTGAGAATCTATGGCAAGAGTTGTACTGTCCATTAGCAATGCCTGACCAAACCGAGAGTGCTTGAGAAGATTTGCCAAGACAAATGAGCAAACATTGCCCTTAGCCAGTATGCTAAGTTGGTAGAGACGTATACCAAAAACAATCTTGTCACTGCAATTGCTTCCACAGTACTGAGTTGGGTCTGATCATTCTGTTTCTTTAAAGATTTTTCTGATATTCATATTATCTCACCCAAAGAAGTTGTCGGTTTGAGAGTTCCAGTTTTGAATGAAAATGTCTTTACATGAGTAATAATTCATTAATATAGAGTACCTGACTGGAGTCATCCTCTTTTCAAACCCACAAAATCTATCAAGCACACAAACGCTTTCATATTTTGCCTGCTGTAACTCCCATGAGCAACATAAATAAATAAAACTCCTTTCAGCAAACGCGTGAAGGTGTGCATTGACAGTGTTCGAGAAGGGCAGGAGGACGCCTAAGGAGGGTTGACCACTGAAACAAAGTAACCATTTCATCATTCGCGAGTCACTGCATTCGCGAGTAACTTCATTCGTGAGTCACTGCATTCGCGAGTCACTGCAGAGTTTTTCTCAACAGGCCCCCGCAACAGCGCGGGTCCAACAGCGCGGGTGCAACAGTGCGGGTCCAACAGCGCGGGTGAAACAGTGCGGGTCCAACAGCGCGGGTCCAACAGCGCGGGTCCAACAGCGCGGGTGAAACAGTGCGGGTCCAACAGCACGGGTCCAACAGCGCAGGTGCAACTGCGCAGGTCCAACAGCGCGGGTCCAACAGCGCAGGTGCAACTGCGCGGGTCCAACAGCGCGGGTCCAACAGTGCGGGTCCAACAGCGCGGGTGTAACTGTGCGGGTGCACTTCGCGGGTGCAACAGTGTGGGTCCAACAGGCCCCTGCAACTGCGTGGGTCCAACAGCACGTGTCCAACTGCGCGGGTGCAACTGCACGGGTGCAACAGAGTGGGTGCACTTCACGGGTGCGCAGCGAGGCCTGCACGGCACCAGGAACAGCGTTTGTCGTGCTGCGTCTTCCCGCCGCTCATAAATCAGGGCGAGGACGCATCATTTAACTTGTGCTATCCTGAAATCCCTCTACAAAAGGTGGCAGATGTGAAGGAGACACCGCTGACAAGATGCAGCACATGAAACGTCTTACATGCCTGACTTGTCTTTTTGTAGCTAAAGATAATAGCAGGAACCAGATGTGAATTAGTGGCTTGGTACCTACAAGCCTGTTTCTGCTTGTACACTGTTGAAACAGAGGCATCAGGAGTGAGTGAGTGGAAGTGTTGAGATTTGACAGGTATTGGGGATAGAATGCACTGTAATAAAGATTATTTGTGTACACGGGCTCTCCCTCTCATGCCCGTTGCACATGTGCGCTGAAGTAACAGGAACCAAACCCACGTGGGACGTAGTTGAGTCGGCAACGACGGTGATCATCTGTTCTGAAGTAGGAGCTCTGTAAATATTTCATATTTAAATATTTATTTATATTTATTTATATTGGGCAGGTGCTGCCGCAATGCCTGAGTCCCCTGCAGGCACAGACTCACCAGTTCATCTGACACACTAACAGCACTTTAACCATGTGACGCATCAAATATCACAAACTTCTCTATCATTGAACTGTTAGAATGGCTAGTTTGCTATATACTGTAGATGTTACTAACTTGATAGTTTCAGTTAGCCAGCTAGGCTATGTGATTCCCAGTTAAATTAAGTAAGTAACTGTAACATTTATTGTAAATGGTAGAAATACATAAAATGCATTACTTAATTAAAAAAACATGGTGCACTAAAAATTATTGTTAACGCTGTCTAAATTTACCACAAAAAAAGTACATAATTAAGAATCATGCATGCATGATATGGAGCAAAGCGATTTGGCTCTAAGCGGAGTGTATCTGCTTCTGACGCCAGCTGGGAATGCCAATGTTGAACAAAGATTTTGGTCTCCCGGATCACAACCCAGCCACTATCCAGTGTGTGAAGGCTATCCAGGGCTGACTGGCGTGGGTGAGGGGCTTCGCATGGGCTCTGGGATTGCTAACAGAAAGCGTGCTGCTGCAGGCAATTCGACACGCCCAGGGAAAGCTGAGTGTTTTCTCTGATGCCAGTCCCCGTCACGCCCAGGGAAAGCTGAGTGTGTTCTCTGATGCCAGTCCCCGACACGCCCAGGG
>JAOVYW010001372.1:0-16339 GCA_025775045.1 Hiodon tergisus | reverse complement strand
CCTTTCGCCTTTTACTAAAGACTTCCGTGGAGAGGAACATTTACGAGTTCTTTCAATTTTTTGACGCCCTGCTTTACTGCGGGGCTACCTTTCTATGTGTAAAGTAAGAATATTGTAATCAGTCACCTCTGGTAGACGGATAGTTGATCATTTATTGTGAGAAGTGCTATCTCGGAATAATATGCACGTCTTCGTTGCAATTATAATGTCATTGTGTTGAACAGTATCGGGAAACGATGCCTTCTTGCTGGTTATACCGAAAGTATGTTTATTATCAACGATTTATTTAACAAGTAAAAAAAGGCCACTTTACAAGATTGAAATGAAGCGTGCAGTGAAAATGGGAAGTGATAGGTCACCTTTGTTGGGTGAAAATACCCAACAAAGAGTTCACTATCTAGGAAAATGTGAGCATTATCCATCTACCCAATGATAAAGGGTACAAGCAGCCTCTGCAAAACTCCAGATGCATGCCCTCCATCACACTGCTGTTCCATTTAATGGTCAGGGTATGTCAGTGGGCTGACACACCTGACTGCCAGGAGGACTGGAGAGGTCCAGCCAGATCCTTACTGTGGCCTTCAGGTTATAGGTTTTTCTGGATGGCGTAAAAGTGTGTGTCTTTTCTGGTAGTGTTTTATGGCCAGTAGGAAGCTTCCTGATATACTGATTGTCAGCGTAGCAGGTTCTTTGTACAATTATGTCTCCATTCAACGTGATCTGGAACTATTTGACTATTTGTGTGAGAACCCAAATTTTACCCCACAACTATGTACTTATGTACTAATGCTATTTGGATGTGCAATTAATACAAACATGAACAATATTAATGAAGCATATTAATGATTCAGTTACAAGGTATTGCAAACACCTATATAAATATTTATTCATAACACATTATAAGCAACCGTTTATTTTTATTACATACTGACCGTTCAAAGGGACAGTATTGTATAAAGGGTTTATGCTTATACTCCGCTGACACGTTATGACAAAGCGTTAGCAGACAATTATTTTATAACAAAAAGTAATTTGGTAATTTGATCCGCCTACATTTTTTAAAAGTGTCAAAGTTACTAGGGTAGGAAGTGGACACAGGAGAGAGGACACGGTGTTAACAAGATTAAGGTTAGGGTATACTATATTTAGGTGCACTAAACAAAACGCTGAGGATGGTAGGAAAACACCAGACAGGCTTGTGTGAGGGATGTCAGCAAGAGGAGTCAGTGGAGTTCTGAGTTGTGGAGGGTATAGGACGCAGAGCGAGACGGTGAGGAATAATCTGAGGGAATTAGGGGTGGAGGAATTCACATTAAAAGAATTACTGAGAATGGGCGAGAAAGCTTTTCTAAGGGACACAGGGGTTTTTAGTAGAATATGATGGTTATTTTTCTCATTTTATTTTATTTTGGAGGGATTTAGATTGCAAGTGTATTGTGTGATCCACATTCCGGAGCAGAAGGTGGCGGTACTGCACCAATAAACCCCCTTCCAAACCACCATAAAAGAAGAAGAAGTTAGATCCGCCTGCCGGAAGTGAATTGTTGCAAGCCTCAAGAAGCTAAGGTAAACATTTGCGGGGAAAAAATCTAACTTCCTCCCGCTGACTTGTTGATTTAGCGGGTGGTTTAAACAAAGGATATGACGTAATTTCACTCCCAAATAGCCGTTTAAAGCAAAAAAAACTTTGACAGCACTTTTAACAAACAAACAAAGCTAGCGTTAGTAAAAGGTTTTTGGAATGACATCCATGGTGATTCCATCTAGGTGTTTTCATTAGCATTTATGCAGCTTCAACTAGTTACGCACAGAGGGCTAATCTTCTGAGTCTTAATGTTATTTTTGTTCAGGAACTTTCACATTTCGAAACGCAACAATTTCGCTGTTTTTTATGAAAACTTATCCATTCCTGGGTAACGGTAAGAATAACGTACGAGTAGAGATGAACCGAAGAGATGAACGCCAACTTCAATAAATCGTGCATCTTTATATTGACGTCTAGCTAACTACCGAGCAGTCTTCGTAGGAATGAAGAGAAAAGTAGCAAAAGTGGGACTGCGGTTAAGTCCAAATGAAGAGGCTCAACTTGTTCGGGAAGAACAGGACAGGAGGAGGAAGCTGAGACTACAACAAGTAAGACATTCATCTTGATTCTGCACTAACGTTGCTCGTTTACTACTATTCTAAAGTGACCAAATACGGTAGTTGTCTTGCTCTAATCGACTAAGTTACTGCATTTTGTACACAACTTAATGTGTCCACGTTTTGTCATGGCCAGTAGATCTAGTTACCTCTGAATCTGAATGACGATATAGTACATAAGAAAAACAAATTAATCACTTAAACTAATCACTTAGCTAGTAGAATGCAGTTCTCTTAACGGAATGTTTGGGTCTTGTGATCGTATCCGCGTTTACTTTAAACTCAGGAAGCATACAAAACGAAAACTTCAGTTACCGATTTAATCGTTATTAAATGCCGTTATTGTAGGTACGAGAACAGGAGCGGTACATAGCGCTGCAGATACGAAAAGAGGTGCGGCAGCGTCGTGATCGCGAGCTCCAGAAACTGGCAGTAGAGCTGAAAGAGGAATGGCAGAGACAGAAGACTGATAAGTTGGAGACCTTGGAAAGACTCTACCAAGAAAACCTCAGGACAGTGGGACAAGGACATAAAAGCGCAAAAGAAAATGTAAGTAGCTTTAATGCTTTTTAGAGGAATTTAAATTTTGCTTTGCTGCAATGGCACAAACTGAATCACAGAAACTTTTATGCAACGGACAAACATTCATCAATTTTATTTGACAAAATCAAAAATGTATCTTGGGAAAATTTCCTGAAGAATTTAATCTCCTTTTTTCGTTAAACTTAATTGGTTTAATTTCATGAAAGTGTGTTTGGTTGCTAACAGTCCACTTTCTTTCCCATTTAATGCATGGTGTTGCTGCAGGAGCAGGACTTAGAGGCCATCGCCCTTAGAGCAGAGGCAAGTCATGAGAGAGCAGAGGAACGACACCGTGAGGCTCTGAAGGAGTTAAAATCAAGGAGACAGAAACAGAAGGAGGACCAGACTCGGTAAGTTTAGTTTGGGGAAAATGTGGGTGAATACCCCACACAGGAAAGAGTATTTGAAGAAGATTAATCAATGTTAATATTGTGCTATGGTAAATTTGCATATGAGGAGTTTACATATTATAGGTTACGTATTGCATTCTTCTTTCTGTAATTCTTGTTTTAGACACATCCAGGCCAGAAAGAAAGCAATGCTCAATGAGAAGGAGAGAGCAGCTAGAGTTGCAAGTCTGCCTCCCCCTCCCCCAGACCCATTCGAGGTAAGTGGTTCAGGTTAAAGTACTTACTATTACTGAAGAGAGGCTCCTTTTGTTGGGTGCTTGTTAATTTTTTTTAAATTTTCCCCTCAGAAAATCGAGACAATGGCGGCATCCTCAGTTAAAATGTCAGATGTGGATCGGTTTTCTGTCACACATTACCATTTGCCCGTGACCACTGTTGACTGTGAAATTGACAGGGAACAGGTAGGCAATAACTTGTGGAAAATCCTGCGTTTTACTATACGCTGTATTACAAGTGTTAATTGGGCTGGAATTTGTTCCTCCAATCATTTTTAATTTCCGATATTCAATAACCTTATGTGACAGGAGAGAGTGCCTGTAAAATACGTTGGCCTCCATAGATCTTGGAACCTAGTAAGAAATGGGACCTATGGGTAATGGAAAAAAAACATTTGAACATAAACTTGTGAAGGGGGAAAAACAAACAGTTTTAATTGGTAATTCTCGATGATCTGGGCAGCCAGATGCACGAATAGCAGCAGAAGAGGAAGGGCGTCGCTTGGAGGAACTGGGAAATGAGGAGGAGCGTGAGAGGAGAGAGCAACTGGAGAAGGCACAAGTCAGGGGTGGCCACGCCTTGAGAAAGGAGCATCTCGCCCAGGTAATCCAAACTTTTCAAGGAATCCACTGACGGTGTCATGTTGTCTGTTTGTCGTTTTAAAGTGTGCGTTTTGGGAAAGTGTTTGATGGGTGTTTTTGATCGGAGTGCTACATTGTTTTTATGAATTCATAAATTAATTTGTCAATTAATTAATTTTTTGGGTTTTTTTTTTGCCAAAGTTATCTTTGTTTAATTTACCAATTGATCTTTCAGTTTAATTTGGCAACATAACTCCTATTCTCTGTCTCGTAGGACAGAGAGCGCTTCCTACAGGATTTGGAACGGATGCAGCAGGCAGACCTGCTACGTCGTAGGCAGGAAGTGTCAAAGATGCCTGCACAGATCTTCCAGCCCCTCTACAAGAGGCAAGAAATGAGGGATGAGTGGCAACGAGACCTGGAGTTTGCCTTTGAGGATATGTATGCCGGAGAGAGAAGTAAGATTTTGTTTTCAAACAATTTAAATCAGTTGGTACACTTCTTTGAAAGTATGAAATGTTCTATTTCAAGCTACTTTTGTTGGTTTCCTAGATGTTTGATTTCTTCGAAATTGTTCCCTACAGGGGTGAAGGGCGACTTGGTCCTGCGCCTTGTTCCAGAGCCCCTTCCTGCATTGTCTTCTGACAGCCAGGGTGAAGATCTGGATGTAACTGTGGAATCGGCTGTGATGCCCCTGACCGAGGAAAATGTGGAGCAGAGCCAGACCCCTAGTCCCCTCACCCAAGAACAAGGTGATCTTATTCAGCAAATGATCCGACAAAAGGACGACTTCACAACCCACTGCTGACAGCACTTCCAGGCCACAACCTCCTGTTACCTGGAATCTATACGACTTTGCTCCATCATTAAGACCGAACATGGAAACCTGATAATGTTGGCATGCTGAGTGCTCCTCAAACCCTCCTGGAATCCCTGTGAAAATAGTCTAATGCCTTTAGTACTTGCAGCAGTGTTTGGTTTGATACACATCTTTGCTAAAGAAGCTCTTATACAGCAGTGTGTGTTTTTGGAATTTAGAAGACACAATGGAGCCTGAAGAAGGAGCTCCCCAACACGTTCTGAAGAAGCTGCTGGGCAGGATCAGAACCCAGAGGGCCCAATGGACCACCCGCAGTCAGTCTGAAACCGGCACAGACGGCATGACCCTCGAGACCGGATCTCTGGCCAGCGAGGAGAGAGAACGGCCTACAACCCCAAGACCCCTGAATCCTAATTCAGATCCCATACAACCTGTCATGGGTCTGTTCCTGCTTTTTAAAACCCTTTTGTTCTTTATAAAGTAAATGGGGAAAAATAGACAAATTCAGTGTGTTTTTTTTCTCCCTTTCTTCCAGGCCATGAAACGACAGAAGAGTCCATTGTAGCTGGCACCCTGCTGCGACCCACGGAGAAGCCCGTGGAAGTTTGCATAGCTGAAGCAGAGAGGAGAAAACGGGTGTGTACCACTGCTTGTGCATGGCTAATGTGGCATTTTCAATATAATGCTTTAAATTACCGTTTCCATGGTGTCATGTGGTTAGGAACCTGATCTCGCAGAGGAAACAAATGTTCGTCCTGAGTTGGCTGCGTTTAAACTGCTTGACCGGTGACGGCTGTATCGCGTTCACCAGCCTGTGACCGATCACGAATCTGCGTTTTTAATTTCTAATTTTACAACATTTCACCGAAGTGGAGCAACAAGGTCAGAAGGGTACCGTGTGATGTTGTTTTTCTGCCATCAGAAAATGCGCTCAAGTTTTGAGTATTGGGACATAAATTGAATTAAAAAAAACGTTTTTCAGGACGAGGAGCTTGCGCAGCAGCAGAAGGACCAGCTGGAATTGCTTCAGCAGCTTGAGGAGCAGAGGCGTGACTTGGAGCTTCTGCTACAACAGGCGCAGCTGAAAACTGAGGAGCGGTCACAGGCCGCTGGACTGGAAGGTTCTGGGAAATGTGCCCAAGACATGCCTGTTCATGATCACCAAATACCCTCTGCCTCCTCACAGCCTCTGGAGGTAGCCCAGCAGCACGTGAGTTTTAATGATCTTTTTCTATAAAGGGATTGCTGGAAAAGTGGCTATAGGGATGTAAAGAGACTATGGACTACTTTAGTAATGTCTTTAGTATCTGTTCTATATTATATGTGTACTTTGCATTAATTCTGTAGTGACAGCCGTTGTTCCATTTTAATGGACTTGCTTTCAGCAAATAAATAAATAATGGTAATAGTCTGTATTGAATAAATTATTTAAAACAACACAAATGTGTTTATTTTACAAATAAATGCCTAAGAAATTGTCAAACTAACATTGCAAACACAGTGGCTGAGCTTCAGGCCGGGAGTCAGTAAGACTTCAGTATCTTAAATTTTAAATGTTTAAATATTTCGTCTTTCGTTCAATAGATAATCCCGGTGCCAGGATCTTCATCTGCTGAGGATGAACACTCGAAGAAAATTCATCAGTATCAGCAGCGTCTTTTGGATCAAAACCGGTTAGTGTCTTACAAGGGAGGGATTTTAAGAAAGGAATAAATAGCCACTTTGTAGATTATCACTGTTTTCATCATCTATTGCACAGCAAAAAGAAATCCTGAAAGATAGTCTTGTGTCTGACCGTACAGATTATAAAACCATTAAATGGATGTTGAACACTTTCGTTGTATTGATCTTTTTCCGCTCTCCTTGAGCAAAGCTTTTGAGCTAGCCGTACTGGGTTTAAAAAAAAAAACACTCTGGTATTGTATTGCATTCTACTGTCATTGCCTTTCCCTGGTAGTAATGCTGTATTTAGATGTTTAATATGCGTCTTCATGCGTTTCATTTCAGATTGCATAAGCAATCAGTTCAGGAGGCCCGCAGACAACTGGAGGAGTACCAGTACCTGCTGAAGATGAGGTATCCCTGTGTGGCACAGCCACAGCGGCCTGATGCTGCAGGCTCCTGCCCTGCTCTTCAACAGAAGCCCATGGAGATTCATGACCCAGGACTTGGTTCAGGGCCCCCGCCAACTGGTGTGCCCAACACGGCTACCGTTTCACCTTTTCCTTCCCTAACAGGGATTCTGCGAGAGCCGGCTCGGGTGTTTGGACCTACAAAGTCCGTAGCTTTGCCCTTAGATCATCTGGACAGGGACGATAACTTTGTTTCCCCGCTAACTGCGACTAGTGCCACTCAAAGCGATGCTCCCCCTGAAATGCCAGCAATGAGAGGGCAGCTGCTTCAGAACTCTGATGCCCCGTTTCAGCACCTTGCGAGCACTGCAGAAGGGCTGTCAGGGACTGACGTTCGCCTTCTCACCGAGGTCTCCCGTGTCACTGAGAGCCTTCAGTCCTCTGAAAAAATCCTTTCCCCTTCGGTGCCTCGGGACCTGACAAGTGGAGCATCTGTGCCTCTAGGGCTAGAGCGTACTTCGCTGGAACCCGTAGTGTCCGCGAGGAGCGACGTGGAGGTTTGGCAGCGGCAGTTGCGGGAAGCAGACCTAAGTTTGGAGAGACAAAAGGGGGCCTTCCTCCGCCAGCAGGGGGAGCAAGAGGAGACAGTGCGCCGGCAGGAGACCCAGTTGAGGGAGAGAATTAGACGGCAGCAAGAGGCCATGGATGCGTTCCTCACTGACATGCAGGTAAATGCAATCTGGAGTTTAGTGCAATATCGGAGAATCTGTAGAAATGATACATGAATGCCCCTCGATGTTTTGAGGTTTATCTGTGTTCCCCTGCATGGCCTTTATTCTCTACCTGGCTCACTGGTTTTATGGTTCACTCGGTTTGACTAGTGAGTGCAGTGGTGATGAGGGGGGAGACTGGGGGAGTTTCCTGCTTTCCCTACTCCCTGTTCAGATTTGAGAGTAAACTGGTAAATTTTTCTACTGTCCTTATTAAACTTGTATGATATGATGTTTGAGAGATCCATAAAACGTCTTGTTCTGTTGTGTGATTACAGCAGTCTCTGTCTGGGCAGGCAGGGTTGAGGGGAAGCTTGGCTGAACAGCCCAGCCAGGTATCCTCTCTGAAAGGCAGTTTTCAAACGCCAATTCAGAACACCCGCCTGCAGCCCCATTCGTTTTTCAGAGACAATCAGAGTCAGGCCAGTTCACTAAACCACCAACCTGGTGGTAAGTTGACTCTTCACTGCCCTTTTCCTATTGTTTGTCACTACAAAGTAAGTGTTTGTGTCCGTGTGTGTGAACACAGTCGTGGCAGGTTTTAAAAGCACCTCCTGTTTGCAGCAGTTTTTGACTGCCCGGTTACCATGGAGACCCCGATACTATCATCATCGGTCTGTAGTCATGTCCAGTTGATCCGCAGATTCTTACAGATTAGTATACGATTCGATGGCATCAACTCAAGTGTTCTCTGCTCAGAATTATCCAGCTGTTTGGTGACCCCTTTATGACTCTTCCATCAATGGTGCATTTTGAACCATTTCCAGTTTATCAGTTTATTCTACTTCTCCTTTTTTGAAAGACAAAAACAAAGGTTGTCCTATGCAACGTAGATTGAGCCATTAAATGCTATACAAACAAAAAAAAATTTCCATCCCAAATGCATGCACATCTGGGATTACCTTATGTTTTTGTTTACTAGGTTTTATTATGGTAGAAATCCATAGTTTTGTAAAACCGATCTATAAAGGTCATTATAGAACAAAAGTAACATTAGTTATGCCTGCTGCATATTCTTTTGCAGGCTCCATGTCTCAGGAAGTTCTTATCAGCACTGCCTCCCAGCCCCGAGCTCCCAGGCCACCGCTGGCCCGACTCCGACTTGGCCTCTTGGAAATGATCGAACAGCATGAGCTCAGTGCTATCCAGGAGGTGGAGACTCCAGTCAACGCCAGCCTTGCCGCAGGTCAGGAACATGCAGAAATGCCTCCAATGCCAGGATCCTGACACTGCTGCGTGGTGTGGAAATTGTCAGTCCTTACCTTTAAAGTGCAACCAAACTTGTACATGACTCCAGGCAGTGAACATTGATTTAAAATAATAATTTTTTTTGCAGTAAACATGATTTTTTAATTTCCATTTTCATAAATTGAGATTTGAAAGTAGTTTGTTGATTCACAGCTGTTGAAGAGTCTTGCTCTGTGACAGAGGAACCCAGAGGGTCTGAAGATATGTGGTCTACCAGGAGATGGCGCTCGAGTGCCTCCTATGGCAGTGAAGGGAAGCACGCATGTCAGAGTGGGGTAGAGGCTGGATGCTCCAGGAAGCTGTCCTGGAGGGAGCGGCTTCAGATGGAGGTTGGCACGTTCACAGAACCTGGTGAGGAGAGGGGAGATCAGCGCTGAACATGCTGCATGAAGGGAATTGCAGGATTTACTCTCCGTTTTTTAGATTCTGTTTCAGTGGGTTGTGTGTATGAGTTTCAACATGGCATTTGGTTCGCTGATGGGTAATTGAGTAAACCATTTGGGCACCTCTACGGTGTGTAACTGCGCATACACCTTGAAACCAGAGCTCAGAGTTTGAAAATAAAATGTATTTAAAAAAGCACCTCTGTACAGTCGGAAAAGAGAAGGCCTTTTCCTCTTCCCTTGATTTATTCAGGTCATAAATCTTCAGCTCTCTGCTGCCTGTTACCCAGTAGCTATTTGTATTTTGGGCACTTATTAGCGTGTGTTCTCAGTTTATATTTCTGTTTTTCTTTTTTCCCCTCTGGACTTCTGTTCACATGCAATATATTTTATTTAAAGCTTTATTTTCTGCCCCCCCCCCCCCCCATCCCTCTTATAGATCATTCTGGAACTTCAGTGTTATCGGGCATTCCATTGTCCTCATCTAATATCGGGCAGCCCATCATGAGACCTTGTGGTGAGGTAAGTGTTGCTGAACACTAAGCAAACTTGCTATGCTTTTTTAAAATATCAATCTCTTCTGTGATCGTCTTGACAGTTATGTAAACTTGCCATGGCTGTGGGTTTTCTAGATTTGTAACCATATTATTTATGCAAGGATATGTGCGTATCCTAATCATGCATATGTAATCATGTCATGAAAAGTGCCATAATTGATGTTCGCTTGATTTATGCAATGACTGCACTGGTTTAAAACCTAATCGGATCCTGGAAACTGTATTTCCCTTTTTAACCCATGTTTCAGCAGGAAAGATCTCAACAGTGTTCAGTAAGGAGGGATTCTCTTCTATCGGTACAAAAGCACACTGGTCTGGAATGTCTATCCTCTACCACCATTTCCACTGGAAGCTTCTCTACCCAGGACCCAGACCTCAGCTCTGCTGGCATTGGTGAAAAATGTAGTTTCTCTATCAATTTTGCTATACATTTAATTGGCAACTCACGAAGACAGTTGGGTCTCATTTACTGGGTTAGGCGGTGTGCCGAAATGTTTAGGCTTTTTGAAACGGCATTAACCATTGTATTGTAGAATTCTGAACTGCTCTTCACAGCAATGTGATCTTAACTGAGTTTGAGCTTGAGTGTACATGTCAATCATGGATATATCTGTTTGAGCATGTTAAAAATGTACCCCTGATCAAATGACCGGCTACACACATCAATGCTCTTTGCAGATGTTCGAAGAGGAGACCTTTCTGACTTCACCTCCTCTGGACAGGGCTACAGTGACATGTCTGGTCACATGTCATTAAGCTCAGAGTCCATCCTGAATGACAGCAGTATGCAACGCATCATAGACAAGTACACCAAGGAGCTGAACGTCTCGCTCCTTTGTGCTCCTGGGAGCTCTCCAGGTATAAAATCAATTTCAGTCCCATCCTCTGCATGTGCAGGAGGATGAAATTGTTAGGTTTGACACCTCTTGGATTTGTCTGTTAAAATGAATATCCCCCTGCCATTCGGCTTTGTTGTTAATGGGGTGTATATCAAGAACGCTTTGGTGAATTGTTGAATTTTGGTGCATGGATTTGGGGATTACACTGACCCCCGTCGGATTTGGTGAAGGTGGCCTAATTTTAATGTGACCTTTTGATCGCACTTCCTGTTTTTCTGTTTTAACCCAATATTTGAATAGACTTCAAATACATTTGGGAGGTGCCAGTGTTTTTTTTTTCTGGCCTAAATTTCAAGGTGCAGTTGAACCTTATATTTCTGTTTTTGTTAATGCAGTATCTCAAGAACAGTTAGGTTGCACCAGGGGAATATGTAGAGTATGAGTCCCTTTGATTTTGATGACTAGTGCCTAATTTTAATGCGACCTACTTCCAATTTTTCTTTTCATTTATTTTCTCTACAAATGCGTTCCACCATATTTCCTAAAAATGTTACACCCCAACTGAAACTGTGGCTGGGGACACAAATTACTGTAAAGGGGTCTTTTTTTAACCAATCACCCCTTTTTTGAGATGATTTTGTTCTTGGGGCCCTCAAGATGGCGAAGAATGTTTTAATAACTGTTCTTTAGGGCGGCTTATTTTATTTTGCGAGGTTTCCCTGGATGATGATGATGATGATGATGATGATGATACTGATAAGGTTTCTGACGTGCTGATATATTTTCCTCTCTGCAGACTCTGCTTCAGCGAGGGATGTCTTTGATTTGGGGAGATCTTGTTCCCACTCCTCCATACCTAGATTGAGAAACCAGGAGAACATTGCGCATGGGCAATCTCTGCTGTCAGAAACGGACTCCTCAGCCCTCAACCCAGACCAGGGAACTCAAACCCAAAATAACTTTCAGGTCCGGTCGTACTCAAACAACATTAGTTGATGTTTATTTAAAAAATAAGTTGTGATATGTTAGTATGGGTTTTGGCTAAATATTTTTGTCACAGAAAGTTGGTCATATCCACTTAACATCATGTCCGTATATTCTGATTGAAATCAGGGTTTGGACGTCTCTGACCAGATGCTTCAGGATGCCTCAAACCCACGAAGCGCTGATGGAGAACGCCTCACCTGCAGACACGTCGTGGATACTGTAGGAGATGTCTCCATGTATAGGTTTGAAGAAGATCAAGACTGTTCCCGTAAGTTGTTTTTCCTTTTTTCTGTTTAGTTTATCCTGCAATTCAGCACCAACGGATATGATGCATGTTTCGACTCAGGTCATTTTACACCCCTGGAGCCCAGGCCTGATTTGACTTCATCCTCCTCTTCTTCCTCCTCACGGGAACAAATGAGCAGAACCAAGGTATGTGTTCTCTTTGTGCCTTCTGTCAGTCCTGGTTTCAGCCATTTTGAGCATAAAACCGTTCCATTGAATTTGCTTTGATTACAGTTCTCATTTTATTAGGTTCTGTTTACTTATTTTGAAGATTCTTCTGCTGAACTGGTGGTTGTAGAAGTTACGAGACCACACTCTTGTATTGACCCCCCCCCCCCCCACGGAAGGCAGGATTTTTTCTATTCCGTAATGTGCTATAAGGAACAATATTATGTTGTGTTCAGGAACGGGACTCCTCTGTGAGCAGAGTCATTGGACAGTTCTCGGATAAGTCATCCTCTCGATGTCTAATGAAAGGCAGGGAAGCCACTGTGAGCCAGTTGAGTTTTCAGCAGTCTGATGAAACATCTCAGTGGCTGGTCGAAGATGATTCACTGAACAGTGTACTCAATGAAGTCGCTGCTTGTCCACAGAATGAAGTCTCAGGTACGGAACAATTTTAAAAAGTTAGTATCAATTTGTAAGAATCAGTTCTCCAGATTATGTGTTAATGTGTTGACTTACAATAGGAGGATCCACAGTTCAGTGTCTGCCCTGGAGAGATCATGGTACTCCAGGTCAGTCTCTCGGGCACCAGCCACTATGCCCGTCCATCATACCTCTCAGGGAAGATTCACGTGAGATTCCCAGGGCCGAATCTACTCTTATAACTCAGGTGGGTCATGTCTTCTTAGATACTTTTTGAGCAATAATTACAAAAGGCCGATTGTGCTCCTCTGGACAGGCAAATGCATAAATAATTGAGATCCTATGGGAACTCTTGATTTAGATTTATCATGTTCTCTTAAAGCCGTTGTGTATAAAATATAGGTTTTTCACCTTGCCAATACCCTTCTTCCTTCTCAGCAGGTCTCGCATAGTGTTCATGACAACCTCACTGACTGTAGCCCAGAGCAGCAGGACACTGAAAGCTTTCAGGAAATCTCTGGGAAGTGCACACTGGGCCCCCTTGATGATTCTGTAAAAGATGAAAGTGAGTTGCTGTTGGATATTTAGTTGTAGGGCTTTTTTAAAAAGGCTCACACTAGCTAAAATTTTTAATTGTTTTATTATTCTTAAAACCCAATTCCAAATTCTGAACCCTTTTCAACGAACTACAGAAGTTAAATTGAATTCTATAAAATTTTGAAGATACGAGTCCAAATTTGAGAGACTTGAGTATTTTCCCTCTCTTTCAGTGGATCCAGCTTCAGATTCCTTTCACCCGCTTCTGGCGGAGATGACTGCTAACGAGGTGGCTGAGTGCTCGGTCTTTCACCCCCCGGAAGAGGGACTACGCCAGCCGCGCCTCCCAGAGCACGTTGGCTACTCTGCTGGGGGATCTCACCGAGGCACAAACTTGTCCTGTGTGGAAGGGTCACCAGAGCAGCTTAGGGCTGACGGTCCAAATCCCTGGCAGGTCTCTCATCAGCCGCTGCAGGACTCCCTGTGCCAACTGTCGGTGTCACAGAGCGTCTCGCCTGACTCTGAATCAGAGTTCCCGATTGCAGAGGACCTGCACCTCCCGGCATGTCGCCTCTCCAGTCAGTCTCTCTGTGACGCCCCCGAAGCGAACCTGCCTCCGGTAGTGGTGCGCTCAGACGGGTCACCTCAGAGTGGGGATCACTGTGCCCTCGCACTGGAAGACTTGGCTTTGGAGGACCCCGTCACCGAAACACCAGCAAGCAACGAGGCTTCTGGTTCAAAGTTCAGCCTGCCTCCCTGGGAGAGGATTCTGGTACAGATTTGCTTTAAAAATGTTTTTCTGAAAGTGTGTGTGTTAGACAAATAATATATATATATATATATATTTTTTAGGCAAGGAGTAGGAAAGGAGGGTTGAACAGAAAAAAGATCAAAAGAAAAAAAAATTTGAGTAGCAGATTGGTTTCCTGAATTGGTTTTCCTCACCAGTCATGATTTTAAGAGAAACTACTTGCTTGACATATTAAATGTAATGCTGTGTACTGAGATCCTGCCCCGATGTGTTTTGCAGTACCAAATCCTGTTTGTGCTATTTACACAATTTTGTGTAAATTGCTTGAAGATTGTTGATACGGTTTGACAATGCCAGATTTTACGTTAAGAGTTCTTTGTGGAATACACATCGAGAAACGCACGTGGTAGGTCTTCGGCAGGGGTATTTCATCGCCAGCGTGGCTTGCTCTCCTGCACGGCAGTCCAGATGTGCGGGTTGGGTAACGCCATCCCCCTTCTCTGGTTACCAGTTAACTGTTTAGTGAGGCAGTATTGACGCCGCTGTCAATGGCCATGTCGCTCAGGAGACGGGGAGCGGGAGCGGGATCCTGGAGGAGGAGCTGACACTGGTGAGCTTGGCTGAGACCACTCTGCAGGAAGAGGGGCTGACTGGTATGGGAGGAGAGGAGAATGAAGGCTTGGAACTTGGTGGTGACCACGAAGAGCACACGGCTGACAGATTTCCAGTGGCAACCGCCAGTGAGGTAAAATCCTATTTTCTGTTGTCCAGTATCAGTTTTTCAGTCTAGGTTTGGTGTTGGGTGCATGGCAATATTTTTTATTTCTAATATTTTACTAGTGTAGAATAGCCTTTCATTTCTTTTCCCTAATAGTGTTATTTTTAATCCAAGGTGGTACAAGTGGCGGAAAATTGAATCCTGTGTTATGTACAAACAATCGCCTGTGTTTCCTTTGATCACTAAAGAATAAGCTCTGCATGTAATTTAGTATCTTTGAGTAGATTTTGTTTTGAGCTCAATTGTGTGTTCTCAGAATAGCAAGTCCGCACACATTGTGGGAGATGCCGGGAGCTCGAAGGATCAGTCAGTGTCCTCCCGTGCTGGTAAGAGTCGAGGGAAAACTTATTTTGTGAGGTAGAAAATTAACTTCAGCCAACTTACTGGTAACTTTTGTGCTGACGTGAAAGATTTAATTTGGCACTGGCGAGGAAGTAGTTCACTAAACTTGGCTAGCTAGAAACAACCTACTAACTTATTTTCAAATATAGCTCTGGTTATTTTGGAAGACTATCATTAAGTTGGCTAATTTTAGCTAATTTAAAATTGATCCCTGCAGCGTTTTTCAGATTTTTAAGAGAGGTCATATTTTTCAGTTTCACATTTTACATTTTGTGATTATTATGTAACCTGTGAATTTGTTAATAACAATGTAAAATGTCAAAAAAATAATTACTTGATTTCTGATCTAATTCTAGTGATGCTACTGGAGTTCCAGTCCTCTCATGGTGACTTGCAGGAAGCCTTTCTGCAGAGACGCAAGGACTTTATCCTGCAGTCAGCCAAACGGATGGACAAGATTAAAGCCAGGAGAACACGGATCGGGGACTCTGCGAATGTGAAATGTCCTGCCAGCATTGCTGAGGTTGAGCAAGGCAGCATGCAGCAGAAACCCCTCGGTAACAGAACATCCATGCATTACATCTACTGTAGTATATTCAACATGAAAACCTTCTGTCAGTGGGGGGGTTTAGACAAGGGGACCTACATATAATTAAATGCATATCGTTATTTCAAAATGATGCGTAATGTTTTTGGTCAACAGCTTTTATCGACATCAGGGCCTACTGTACGTGGGTAGCACATTATTTTAAAAACATTTTAAAAACGAACATGCTTTGTACCAAGTTCCAGATTGTCTTCTGACTCTGATCCCATTTTATTTGCAAGCAATGTTCACCTTGATGCAACGTCATCGTACCAGTTTATCCCAAAAATGTCCAGTTGTCCAAGTAGGGCATCCATGTCATAAATATCAGAAGAGAAGCATGGGCACAACTGCATGCAGAGATGTTTTCCTGCTGAAATGATAGGGTGACTAGCCTCCAAAATATCCATAGTGTGCACTACAAGGCCGCATCTGCCATTAAAAAAAAAAAAATTTAATTACATTTTCAGAGGATGCTGTGAAGTTGAAGAGGGTTGGAGAAGTTAGTGTGCGCACTCCAGAGCAGAAGAAGATGGAAGAGGTGGACATGTACCAGCGGACAGTTAGGTACAGCAGGCTTTCCGTGTGTTCCGAGTGTGAAGATATATTAGTTGCAGCCTGGTTATGTAGAGGTACCCTTATGTCTTTTTAAGTTGATCAGGAATTGCAAAATCTAATTTTTTAAAGTTTATTTTAAGTTGCAGTTATGCATTTAGTTTATGCAGCTGCTACAAACCCCGGCATGGGCAACAAGAGTCACAAGTGGTTCCTCTAAATCAGTAGTTTCCTTACCTTTTTTTGCCTATAACCCTAAATTAATATTTTTTTGAGCCTTTGGTTGTTGGCAGCTGTGTAGGATCTTTGT
>JAOVYW010001370.1:0-16342 GCA_025775045.1 Hiodon tergisus | reverse complement strand
TGTTGTGCTGGAGGTCCCACGTGAGCATGTCTTGATGATTTTAAAGCAGTTTATTCAGGCTTTTTAGACACACACATATGTAGCGCTAATCATACCCCTTCCCACCCTACCCCATGTAGCGCTAGCGCTAATCAATCCCCTTCCCACGTGTAGTGCTAGCGCTAATCATACCACTTCCCACACTCCCCCGTCTCCCTCTCACTTGAAGCGGATCTTCTCTTCCATGTCCTCTGGTGGCTCCTGCGTGATGAGGTTAACCAGCTCCTCCATCACGTGGTCCTGGCTGAGGAAGAGCAACAGCCGGCGGTTCTGGGCCTTGCACTCCTGCAGGACATCGTCCTCCTCCATCAGCTCGTGCAGTGTAACGTCCTCCTTGTCCAGCAGCTTATCCACGTGGGAGGTGGTGTGCAGGTCGAACTTCCAGAACATGGTGGCGGGGCACACAGGTCTGGTGGAGGGGGAACATAAATACCGATTCTATTTCCCCCGCCACTTGAATTTGATTTAGTTCTTGTACAATATAGAATGATACTTTTCAAAAAATGTTTTTAAAAGTTCTGATATCCCAGGACACGCCACATAGTATTTCATTCCATCACAGGCCTGTAGAAGACAAATAAACCCAAAGTCCCAACCGGACCAAGTAAGTCCTCAAAGCAGCCCTTCTCTTTCCAAGCTGAGGCCTATCAGGGGTTTTTGAGCAGGAACCACAATCTGTTCATCATCAATTTGCTTTGTTAACTTCATCACATCTGCAGAGGCACAGTTTAGTTTCCAATCTCACATTCGCTACCCATCCCATGACACATTACCCAGAGGCACTTAAAGAGGCCAGTGACAAGACTAGCAGCTCTTAGAGGGGTACGGCTAGTGCGGAAAGGCTAGCGATTAAAGAGAAAGAAAAGACGCTGCAAAAGCTAACGTAGGCGCGAGAATGGATGACGCGAGATAGCCGCTTAGCTCCGGACTTCCGAGCAGAGCAGCCAGTCGGGACAGAAGGATAGAGCGTCCCCAGAGTATCGCTCACTTCATGGTATAATTTACGACCTCAAGGCTAAGGAGATCTAAGGGGTTCCTGTTGTGTCAGAGGGCTGCACAGAGGACCCCCCCCCCCCCCCACTTCAACGTGTGGGAGCTGGGGCACGTCGTTGTGATGATGTCCTAATCCTGTTCAAGGATGAGGGATCCCTGAAACTTTGGGCCCTTTGTTTAGGGGAGTTTTCCATTAAACCATTTCAGCTAATCACTCCACATCACCAGCACACCTCTTTGCATTGCGCAAAGGAGGCTAAAGTGAAGGCTGAGGTCGGGTGAATCTCCTGTCCGCTCAGTCATTTCAGCCCACATTGATTAACACTAACCCAGGGCAAGCATACTTCAGGCTGCTTAGCGTTAATTTTGGACGCACTTTGACACAGAAAGATTTTAACCAATGACACGGGCAGAAGAGAATGATACTCGGCAAGGAGAGTGAGCCCTAAGGTATTAGTGAGGCAAAGGAACCCTGAAACCACCCAATCCAAATTTATCATGACTGGATACAATTTTCTAACGAGAGCAGCAGCACAATATGTTGTCATTTTTACTTTTTTGCAAAGAAATAATAAAAACAACCTCATTCCAGTTGTTACAGCCATGGGATATTTTTAGACAAGCAGAGTCTAAAACTGAATTTTACACAGAACAACACTTGTTACAATACCTGTTGATAAAATGTGTGTATCCTTAATTAAAGCTCTTCCACAGGCAGACAAACATTTGTCTTGCAGATTGCAGAGTGCAGGATGAATATTCTCATTAATCAGCATGGACCTCTGTCTTCACAACCCCTCCAGTGAGATTCTGTCCTCGACCTGGGGGGGGGGAGAGTGGGAGAGGGGGAGAGATTCACTCAGAAAAACCCTGAACTACAACAATTCCATTTCATGTGAGAAAACAAGGGAAGCTGAAGTATCGCACTACACGGCTAATTATGGCATAATCATCATCATCATCATGGTAGTGCGAGTCGGCCCTGCCAGCTTTCCTGCCGGTGATTCGACACAACTGCCACCTCCAGGCCGCTAGATCGTTAAATCAGAGCTCTGCTGACTGAGGAGGCCAACGCGGTGAGCTGAATCCACAGTCATGTTCCGGGAACCATTCCTGAACAATCCTAGCCACGGAGGACACACAGCTGCCATGAAGGGATGCCCCCGACTGGCAACGATGTTCGGATATCCCGCGGCATTCAAACGTTGCTCCGCTAATAACAGGGTACCCAACGTGTGCCATGAAAACACACCCCCAACTCCAGCCTGCATTGCTGACACCTTGCAGGATGGATCAGTTTTGGCCACATCCTGGTCCTCTCAGCAGCGCAAAACGGAAGGAACCAGGACCCCCAATGCTCCATTGTCCAGTGTTTGGCTCCCTAGCCCAGTGCAGCTGCAGTTCCTTGTTTTTCCACTGACAGGAGCGGAACTACGTTAGGTGCCATTCCCCATCCGTGACAAAAGTACCAGGAGTTGCGCCTCCTTCGGCACCACTGTTGTGTGCTTGCGGTCATTTGATGGACTCTAGCCCATCTGTTACTCTGCGTAAAGCTGTGCATTTCTGTGTCTGTCTGTCTGTCTGTGTCTCTCGGGTGGTGGCCCATTCACAACAGCCATGACACCCTAGCAGGGATGCCAAAACTCTTGCGAGTCATCTGGTGCCAACTACCGTGCCCCATTTGAAGTTAAGTCTTGCTCCCTAGGTACCCGACTAGCAGCTTTGAAAACCATAGTCTGAACATGTGATGCGGTCACTGACTGTGCAGTCTATATAATGGAAAGCGGAGGTAAAACAAAAAAAATGCCCACTCAGGGGATAGTACAATAAGCGTTTTTATTTAGTTTCCCAGCTTTCCACATCCAGTTCAAATGAAACCGCTAACAGCCCCAACGTCTTTATGACCAGTCTGCAATTTAAATGAAAAATTTACTTTTTTGACTTTTGACCATTAAACTAAAAACTCTGCACAGTTCCTGTCAGATGCAAATACTTTAATTAGAAGCTGAGCTTTCGGGTAACTTTTTGACCATTGACATTTCAGGCAATTACCAAACAAAAAGAGAATAACCTTTTTTTTATCCCAATAACTCTCTGCCAAGAGAAATAAAAGTGTGTGGTCACAAAACTCAGTAACAACAATTTCTATGTCTGGAAATACACTCTTGTCGAGACAAGCAAAGGGTGAACTTGTGATGAACTAAAAAAAGCTTTTCGGGCACGCGTGTCCTGCATCCTGTCAGGGCGTTTTCATAAGTCTTTCCTTCTTTCAAACTGGTCCATTCAACGGTGCGATGAAAACTGTGGTGATGTCATTTCCTGACGAGGTGCTGTTGTGGTGTCGTGGGGTGTAAAATCTTACATTAATGAAAAAGCATCAACCACACTGTCAGGGAACAGAAACATTACTCAAAATAAGCATCTTCTACTCAGAATTTCTGAAATACTCAATGGGATACATGATATTTATTAAAATAAAGACTACTTAATTGACTGCAGCTAAGTAAAGGAATTAGAAGGTGATTACTATGATGAGTTATTCCATTCATTCACACATATTACACTTAACACCTCTCCAACATTCTGTTTATACAATTCAATCTTCCATGACAAATTGTGTTTTAACCAAAATCTCCCTGCCCCAATACCAAGTAAGCTGCTAAATGACAGCATCCTGCAGCACAACTCCATCCTGTGAGGTAGCTAATACCAACATCGATACCAAACTCTCATTTAGACCCCAGGAGGTGGGGTTTGTGGAGCCCCAGCTCTAGAACACTGTGGGTGATAACCTCCTGGGTTACTTCAAACTGTCGGCCGCACGTTTTCACCAAACGCTCTTTGCGAAGCTAACGGTTTAGCATCCTGATCAGAGTGCGGCGCTTTTCTGTTATGGCAAGTGTTTTGGGCTTCTTCAGAGCCAATCCGGTGAAGCCACAGGAACCACAGGATCTGCACACGGATATGTCCCGCCCATATCCTCCTGCTGTCCTGCCCGGGACAGACCAAAACAGCACCACGCTAGCACGTTGTGGCAAGAGCAGTGACGAGCTAGGGTCCACCTGCTCAGCCACCTCTCTAGGCCTGCGCAGGAGCCACCCGGGCAAAATCATGCGCCAGCCGAGGTGTGCAAGAAGTGCCACGTAACAGGTTTTTATGAGAAAAGACAAGCAATGACAAGTCAAGAAGACGTTCTGCCTCCGTTCTGTAACGCAGTCCAAATCAAAGTTAACTCGGCCCTAGGTTTCAGATCCTGTTCAACCAAATCTCTCGGAGCGCAATTTCTCCCCAAAAATGTTGCCACGAAATTAGATGATTACTAAACTACAATTACTCCAACTATAGCATACATGAACTCAAACAAGTTGTGTTTTGTCTGTAAATAGGCCGTATTCTTGGCAGATGGATCCCGTCTCATTGCCGTTGAGCGACGAGACTGTAGGGCCTTCAGTAGGAAATCGATGTAGTCTGAAGTGTTTAATGAACCTTAACGGAGAGCGCCTCTCCCTAGGAAACCCAGGCATGCTCCCAAATGCCGTCGCAAACCGAAGAGCAACACAAGTACGAGTAAAAAAACAACTAAACTTAACCCATCCACTTAAACCAAGGTGTTTCTATTCCACAAGAGTTTCCTTAAAAACGATCCTTCAGATCCTCTGCTTCAGAATAGCAGTAATATTCATTTAGATATGGTGGCCGACACCTATCAGCATACCTTACTTCTCAGAGTAACCCAAGCCTCACAAGCAACAACGCTAACTTATGTAGCCAATTCTGTGTCTAACTCTGCAGCTTTATGGGTCTTCAGCTCTTTCAGACACAACACGTGACGTTAATACTTCCGGACACTAGTCAGGTTTCCATGCCAACTGCAGTAAGGACAAACAGGGATTCAGCCCTGGAAAGTGACCCCCCCCCCCCCCCCCGGTGGAGCTTTCATTTGTGTGGGTTAACTTTTAACGATACCAGCCAACCTCCCCATCAGCAGCTTTGCCTTTCCTATACAGCTTAGGGTTAAAAGAGCAAACGCTGTCCAACACAACAGTAAAATTCTATAAATGGTGTCGTTTACTTGCCCCTGAAATAGTCCGACGACAACAGTGGTGAGGAAAAACTAGTTACCATAGAGTGCTGTTCAACACAACTGCATGTGAGCAACACTCCACAACAGTAAAACTCTATAAATGGTGTCGTTTACTTGCCCCTGAAATAGTCTGGCGATTACAGAAGTGAGTTTGTCCACGAGGGAGCAGCCATCGTGCAACACTGGGATCCCATTCAACCTTTCATTGTTAGGATTTCCCAAACGGCACCACTCAGGTGCACTTGCAAGTAAAAAAGATTTTAAGTAAAGCAGGATATTGCGTGGTACTGCAGCGGCAGCCGTAACGTGCACGCACGCGCACACACACAGGTGTGCGCAGATAGGCGCACCCACAAACACACACACACACACACACACACACAGGTGTGCGCAGATAGGCGCACCCACAAACACATACACACAGGCACACCTTCAGTGTTCACGTGTCCGCCACAGTGAAGCCACAGACAGGAGAGAATCTAATTAATCGCTCTCTTCAAATTCTTGCTGCGTCTCCATGCCACCCACACAGCCGCAGCTACGCCTGCTCCCCTTCCCCACCCTGGGGCGCGCTTCCACCCCACTCGACGTCCCACCCTCAGCGGGGCGAGACACCTAGGGTGCGCAGAACGCCGCTAAACTGACATTAAAAATGCATGCTGCCACACGGTGACTTGCACGTAGGGAAGCACAGAGCCTAAGGAACAATTCCTCCTCATTGGGAAGCAGAAAGCGGGGGGTTTTCTGTGGTCCCCTCTCAGGTCATAGAGGTTCAGTCCGGATCTAAGCTGGATAGGCTCTGATGGGCATGCTCTGTTTAATGACCAGGTGCAGTCCCTTTGCTTGTGACAGAAAACCTGCGCTTCAGTGTTAGATGTGAAAAGAGCAGCAGGTTTAAAAAAAAAAAAAAAAGGCGCTCCTTAAGCCCTCATTGGTGAACGAAGCAACCAAAAGGTATTCTAAGCAATAGCTATGTCACACCAAGAGTGGCCTAATCCAGGTCAAGGGTTTTCCGCAGATCCTTTGTCAGAAAATACTCAATGAATAGGCTGAAAAGTGAATAACATTCACTTTACCCGAGACGCTAAACTGAGCTAAATAAACAACAGAGCTCTTCAAATGGTCTAAAACACAAAAAATACAAAGTGGTCTGGTGAGGAAGGGGGAAAAGCACCCAGCACTAAAGTGTGCACCTATGAGGACTAATCTGTTTTATAATCCAACAACAAACAGCACAGAAGACAATTAATAGCATTGTGTGCCATCTTGCTTAACGGTGAAAGTATTTCCTTGGTAACCATGTGCATCAGTGGCTTCGTGAAGTCTTAAAATATGCCATGTGTAACTCGGATGCCCCTAAGACACTAGAGAGGGGCCAACCACCAAGACTGTCCGACTGCAGCTAGTAAAGCCACAAGAATCATCAGATTCAAGCCCCTCCAATGAGTGACAATATCAAAGCAACTCCGAAAACGCTCAACGTGGTTTTATGCATTCTTGACAGTCAAGTTGACTGATCCACAGAAGTATTGTTACTGGATAGAAATGGGAGGAAACTTTGCTTTAATATGAACCAAAAAAACAAACAAGCTGGGCACCCAACTTGAACTTTACTGAAGACTTTACACAGTAACCGTATTTTCCTTAAATTCCAGGTGTGCATCTGACCAGCATTCAGAGGAAAGCCACATCCCCAATAAGATGCCCTATTCAAGATAATTTACAAATCCGCACTGTGAGCCCTATAAAATCCATAGCATTTGGTTTTTCTTTAAACGTGTTTATACATGCTAACTGAACTTATGGCTTAAAGAGTAATTACACAGAGAGATTACAGACCAGCCTCATGTGAAAACAGCTAGTTTTGCCCAACCTACTGCCCTCCCTTTTCAATTCCAATACTAAGCAGACCGGAAATCTAGCAACAGTTTGGGGGATAATGGAACCGAAACACAGCCTTTAAGGTGGCTGAGATCAGAGCGTGCAATGAG
Source organism: Hiodon tergisus (assembly GCA_025775045.1). Lineage (NCBI taxonomy): Eukaryota > Metazoa > Chordata > Actinopteri > Hiodontiformes > Hiodontidae > Hiodon > Hiodon tergisus. Next base: position 9,235 of record JAOVYW010001370.1, on the reverse strand, counting down.
CGCAGGAGCTTGAGGGATCTAAACGGGGGTCTGTATCCGCATTTAAACCTTCATAGTAAACTAATTAGCCCACATCCAAGTGGCAGCACAGGCACATAATTAAAGAAGAATATCAAGACTGACACACACCGGGAAAAACACATATGCACCGTTTCATTGGCACCCTAGATTGAGCAACGTTTGGAAACTGATAGCAGTGTAGCATGATCTTGCATCAATGCCCCAACCCCCCCCCACCCCACCCCCCCGGAAGTTGCGTCAGACGCTACAGCCAAACGACATAGGCCTGGGTCAGAGCACTGCATGTTCCCCCACCACCATCTTATGTTGCTGCAACAGCAATGTAATCATTTCAATCGCCAGTGTCTTGGTGAATTTGCTTAGTAGCCAATAAAAACTGCTACGATTTGGACCACAGCTGAGCAACACCGAAAGGAGGCTTTGAAAAATAAAAACGTGAAAATTGACACACTGCTGAAGTTTGTGCGAAACTAAGCTGATTCGTCAGGGTTCGTACTTTAACCACCTCCATTTTGATCAGTGCTTGGGTGACATACTGCCTTGGAGGTTGGGGGGATGGGTGCAGATGTCACACGGGATGACAGGCAGAGGTTACAGCCTACCTGGAGAGAATCTCTGCCCGGTTGCCCCATTTGGGAAATAATTATTGTCACATCCCAGGCCCTGTCCTGGAGCAGGGTATTTTTAGACTTCTTGTCTTATACAATCTTGTGTGGCCTCCCTCAAAACCAGCTCGTGTTCGAATGCACTTCTGGATACAGACCGAGAGCGACTCTCTGGCAACTCGTGCAGGCGAGACAGACAGCATACTGAGGGCCGAGTTCTGCTTTTTTCTTCTACGGCTGTGTCTAAATAGGAATCAGCCTCAGCCTCCTTGCATGGAGTTCAGGAGCCCTTCTGATTAGCTACAGCAGTGGTGGGCCCTTTCCTGTCTGAGACAGCGTCTGGTTTAACAGCCATTAATGAAGAAAAAAAGCCAAAGAAAACTCCTAATTCCCAGGAAATGTAGTGAGCTCTTCTGTTCTATTGGCTGAATAACTTCTATGTAAAAAAACCCACTAGGAGACAAACAGGTGGCAGACTCAGTATGGATATTGAATGAATCACCTTAACCTGAGCACCGACAGAACGGTCACTGTATAATATTTAAATGTGCAGGCAAATGAAAGAGGTCATTACATCAGTATTGCATTGGTCAAGATAACATAAGATCATACTAAGGATAGACTTAAGTACAAATACAGAAGGCCAGATTCATAGGTCAAAAATAAATAAATAAATATCAATCAACACCAGAATCAATTGGAAATGGGTAATAGAATGCTTCTTTTTGGGGTTTTTTATTTAATTTATTTTTTTAGGCAAGGCGCCCATCTGGCAGAGGTTTACACAAGGTACTCTTGCTGTGCAATGATTGGCTTAACTTCCCTCAGGAATTTCCAAAAAGAAAATAAATTACATTTTTCTCAGACAGGCAAGTAAAGCCAAGTAAATAGCAACTCCTGGGATGCTGGGACAGGGATGCTGGGACAGGCGTTTAAGGGTGGTCTATTGGTTTGACAGTAATAGCGATGGGACCTTACTGTCAGGGACTACTGTAGGCTTGAGCAAGGGGAAATTAACAGTAACCAAGAATTAAAAGAATGCAAATGCTAAGTGAATTTATTTGTACAAAATGTACAAAATAAAATAAATTATTACTGTATGCTAAGAGAAGAAAAATGTTAGATGGCAAAGGATACGGAGTAAATTTTTCATTTCCACTACATAAAAAGGTGAATTTTAAATGTTAACCTTTCAGGAGGCAACCGTAATAGCTTGGTAAATACAATATCTCTGTAATTACTGTCCCCGCTTATCCGTCAACCTCACTTAAAGCGCCTGGCTACATGCCCCTTGCAAGTTGCTTCTAGTTAAATTTATTGATGGAAAGTTGCATTTTCATAACTGCAATTTATAGGAATTATACCGATTGTATCAACAACTCTTCGTCATTAGCAACGTCTCTTAAATGCCTTTTCGTCACACGGCAGATTTAACACAACAATAATCAAGAACTTTAACGTTACTGTTAGTGTGTAACAATGTGCTTACGCGTCTATACACTACATCCAATACATATTCTCGCATGTACTACATAATGCACAGACTCGATCATTCCGTGGATGTTGGAAATTACAGATAAATTTCAGCAACAGTCGGCTAATTTTAGAATAGTTATTTTTCTAGGTACCTAACCTATCTCCGATAACTACACAGCAGCGACATTCTGGCTAGTTAACTTGCAAGTTAGTGAGCAGAAAGCCACAGTGAGTGGCAGGAAATAGCTACTTTTCTAGGTAGTTAACCCAAAGCTATGCCAGATGACTAGCTTGTTGATATCCCATCTGTGGGCGCTGGTAGAAATGCATAGCTTAAACAGGGAAAATTGACACATGTGGGAAAGATTAATTAAAAACAAGGACGCTTTTCAACACCACTAAGACCACTCCGCGAACATCCTCGAGTATCAGTATAACAGTAAGGTTAGCTGCCAGCACCCAAATATTTCAGGGTGCTACAACTACTAGCGCCACCAATTTGTTTTTTGATTTTACTCTAGAACAGTAGTACGCACACGGTCACGAATGTACACAACACAAACACATGATACAGTGAAATCGAGGGCCAAGGCACATACTAGTGGATCCATTATCTTGCAAGCTAGCTAATTACAGTATCTCAAAAGTAAGTTAGCAAACAAAGTATTCGTTAATGCTGCCGACTGTGTTTGCGACCCGTGCGATCTTGCACATCACTTTAATTTACAAGACGAAAGACTAGGGCATGTCAGGCGCACACAGTAATAAACAACGATGATAAACAAGAAAGAAACCCACCACCAGCTGCGTAGATTCCATACCTAGCTAGAGATAGTCACAAGCCATTTTCATTATACATGGCTAGCATGCTATGGTGGCTAGGTCCTTATGAACTTACCTTGACTGGGGCAGAGAAATGTGATTTGTTTATGTATCCAGCCAGTAAAACATTCGGGGATTTCTTTAGCTTTTTGTCCACCAAAGGTTTTAGAACAAACTAGTCTCACTAAGCTGCCGTTTCTTCCGCTGTTTTCCTATGTTATTTCTGCAGAAAAAACGATTAAAAACCCAAGCGTCAACCTTACACAGGCTCAAGGAAGGAAAAAGAATTCTGTCATATTTTCTAATCAAAATGGCGGACATTGTCACGGGAGCGCGCACTCGGCTAAAGAATCGCTCACATAATCGGAGCGCTCATTTATGATTTATTGACTGAACTATTCAAAATGCTTCCCCCCGCCTCCTTTACGGTTATTTATTTGTTTACTTAATTCATTCAAATTATTTAAGATAATTTCAGATTAAGTATAAAACTATTGGTGTATTTCTTACATAGAAAAGTATACTGTTGAGAATTATCATTATAAATGATACCTCAAAAAGACGTTTATATCACAAAATTACAATCTAGTACCCAATACGCAATATTTAACCTCTCCATCCCCAAGCACCAGTCTCTGCAGTTAGTCAGAGTGTCGGCAATAACAAAAGACATGTATACTGTTTATAAGATTATAATTTTACTTCCAAATCTCCCCTACAATGGAATCCGATCAATTTAACATTTATACTCGCATTGTTTTTTTAAATTAAACTACAACAACGACTCCATTATATCGCACATCGTTTGTTCAATAATAAATATTTAATTTAACATTTACTGTCATATCACCCGTATATGTGAAGAACAGTATAAGAAGGTCATATAGTAGCACTTGGCCTATCGTTTGTTAAATTGTCTTTCTCAAACAGGTATTCCCAGTTAAAATGTGATACTTTCAAAATACAAATAAAGTTGCTGCCAGGTTTGAAATATTCATTGGAACATACTTTTAAAAATGTAATTATTATTTATGATGAGCGTCAGAGCTTTTTAATGAAAATACATATTCTTACGGGTTATTAAGATAATTCACGAACCAAATGACAGCTGACCAGTTACGTGCAACTTAAGTCTTCCTCGGTAGACGGCGCTGTACGGGTTTTCTTTGTTGCTGAGTTCATAGTTAAAACACAAACATCCAGGAGGATGAGGAACCGCGAGACGTGATGGACCCGTTTGACAGTACCGAATCTCGGCACTTTAAGTCGGGTAAAGGCGCTGAAAATGTAGCTTCGCGGTTGCCTTGGTCTCGATTTTCGTCCTGGTTGGAATGCGTTTGCGTCGTTACTTTTGACCTGGAACTCGGTCAGGCCATTGAGGTACTAAATCCCACATTATCCCTGGGGTGACACCGGGGTATAACTACACATGCAAACCTTTTCATAGATTGAGTAGCATAAAATCGACATTTAACAGATTCAAAAGTATATTGGGCAATGGATAGATATGTTAGATGCGTATAAAATGTGTGTTTGTAGCGAAAATAAAAATGGAAAAAACCTCAATTACTGCGGTATCATAACCAGTCATTCTAAAACGAAATGGTTGGTTTCAGCGCATTTAAGGTTTATTTTTACGTTTCGGATCCCACTTCGTTTATTGTGCAAACAATTTTTTTGGTCAAATTTATGGACTGGTACCAGCATGTACTATTCCGCAATGTAGACATGAATCGATTTTATGTTTTTAAATTGCACTTTTGACATACATTTTGCCACGATACCACTCCTTTTTGTATCGGTTATATTACATTTTGTTTTCGTTTTCAGCTCGTCTATCCCCACGATGTAAAACTTACAGAGAAAGAGGTAAATGGCTAGCTAATTGTTATATTAAGGACTGTAATAAAAATGTGTTAAATTGGCTCACCTTACTCCATACGTCTTATACATAGTCTCATTGGGATGTTTCCTGCATGCACGCCGGCAGTAGATGTTACGATTTGCGTGGCCAGTAAATGTACTTCGAGTCGTCAACTGTGTATTGTTGTTATACTTATTGTCGTTCTTGAACTTCTTCCATTTTGTCCCCCAGAAAACAAGCATATGCTATTTGTCCTTTCCAGATTCTTACTCGGGTAAGTTAAACAAATTATTAACTCGGAATGACAGTACTGGTTAATGTGTTTGTGTTGTATTGCCTGCAGTTGATGGTGCATGCCCGAGGAGGTTGCTCTCGCTGACGACATTGAGCTCCTCACAGTTGCTTCCTTTTCTGTGTTTAAATAAACCTGTTTAGTGGCCTTGAGATTGCACGTTAAGGTCGCCATATGCCAAGTACGGTGATGTGATATTGATAAGGTAAATTCGGGCTGTTGATTGTGCAAATATAAGTTTCCAGAATGGTGGAGATGAGCTCCGGGCAGCCTGGCTGGGTTACATGCTTCCTCTGTGTCTCTCAGGGTGCCTTGGCGACACCCAGTTCAGCTTTAGGCTGCGCCAGTCTGTGGGGCAGAGGTCCTCGTGGTTCGGAGACGAAGATGCTTATCACAGAGATGCTCCGGTGACCCTGCACGTAAGGATTTCTGTTTCCATCACACATGGATCCCACACTTGCCAACAGATGATCAGGGAGGTTTATCGTTATTGTGTGACTAATTTATAAAATGTGTTTATAAAAAGTTCTTCAACCTTGCGGGGGCAGTCATTGGGGCAGCTGCAACGTCAAGGATTCCTTCAACATTGACAAGTTTTGATTTGAGTCGGCTCATGTCATTTTACATACAGGTAACAGGTAGCTGGTGGAGAGGGTGGATACTTCAGGAGGTTTAATGCAGAGCAGCTGCAATCTGAGTGAACTGAAGTGGCCTTGTTGCATACTCAGGGAGGAAGCTAAAGAAGTTTGTTGTTGTCTTGTCTTTACAGAGAGAACAGGCACATTACTATGGATATGTGTACTTCAGACAAGTCAAGGATGTCTCTGTTAAAAGAGGGTATTTTCAAAAGGTAAGAACCACAGCTTCTGTAGGCAATTCATCAATTCAAAGGAATTGGTTTTCACTGGCTTTGCAACGCGAGATAGAGAATTGCGGCTATTTGCAGTCACCATGGTGGCTGGGTAGGGTTCTCCTCGATGGAGTAGTCAGGAGATAAACTTGGGGACCCAAGGCTCAGGCCAGATAGCAAATGTATGTATGCCAATCTTTCAGCTACTGAAGAAAACATCTTGTGGTCATGGCTGCCATTACGTAGCCTGTATGTGCAACTCCTCCTCCTTGTGTTTTCTCCCTGTCTGCATTTCTCCAGTCTCTGGTACTGGTGTCCAGGCTACCCTATATCAACCTCTTCCAGTCCTTGCTGCAGCTCATTGCACCTGAGTATTTTGAGAAGCTGGAGCCCTGCCTTGAAGCAGGTGAGGCAGAGAGAAGAAATGCATGCTGAATGTAGTAGGAGCTGGACTGTATTTACCTGTGCTACATTTCCAGCTCTACCAACTGAATCTGTTTGTTGGCAGGAGCTTCTGAAAGCATGGAAGATATTTTAAAAATGATCACGTGGTCACATGATTTATTTGTTTAGATTTATTTGTTTTTGGACCCATGGTAACTGGCCAGGTAAAATGTGCGGGGGCTTTTTACGGCTTCCTCCACTGTTGCTTCAGAACATTTCTTTTCTGTTTTGGGCACTCATTGGTGGTTTGAATAAATCTTAGTAAAACCGTATTCACCGCCGGCGATGACAAAAGTTTGAAGTTTGCTTATGCACAGATTATTGGCTGCCTGATAGCAGGCCTTGTGGGCAAACGGGAGCGATTGGTTAGCACTTAGCAAAGCCACGCGGCAGACCTGTGCTTCTGTTTTGTGGACGTCAGCACAGCACTGCAAAGCCATGTTTGGGCACAGTGTCAGTAAGAGACTGCCGGAAGTGGCCTGTCACCTCCCCAGATCACAGAGTGGACTCTACACAGCACGGAACGGTGCATTAATAACATGCAAACTCAGAGAAACGTGAGCTCCCATACAGAATGCACATACAAGGAGAGAGTGGAGAGCTTTCCTTAGTCTCGTTTACCAGAGGTGGTTTATTTTTTTCGAAACCCCTCCTGGAGAATGCAGGCTTGTTGCCAGCGACTTGTCCACAATCTGGGCAGCAATGTTAACCGCCTGCAGATTAAATAAAAAGCGTCGCACCCTTGGAATGAGAGGGCAGAACGAGGCTGGGTGCCTGATTGATGGGCAGAAAGGAAGCATGTGGTTGTATCGTGTGGCTCATTAGCGCCCCGCCCCCCTTCTCTCTACCCCTCAGTGTGCAGCGAGATCGATCAGTGGCCCGCCCCAGTGCCAGGCCAGACGCTTAGCCTGCCTGTGATGGGGGTGATGATGCAGGTGAGGACATCCCACGTGGTGCCAATTGTATTTGGGATCGGAGAAAGGATAAACATGCTTACCCTGTCATGGCTTTTGTCCAATGGAGGGATTCGGCCGATGACCTAACAGATTATTTCTCTGTCTGTTTCATAGGTGAGGGTGCCTTCAAAAACCGACAAGCCTGGAGGAAGCCCCCTGAAGCAGTCCCATAAGGAGGTGTGCTTGTGTGTGCAGTTTTGTGTTATTGCTGTTGTAGTTTGTGTATGACACAGTAAGTTAAAAAAAAAAACCTTGTTTTTTTTTTGTTCAGAATCTGCTTCCTGCTCCAATGGTGCTGCAGACCGTGCATGAACTGGACCTGTTTAAGTGAGTGAGCTCTGTTGACTTCCAGAGTGTACTTCCCTTATGCTTGACCGTGATGTGTTGTTCTTCCCTTACGCTTGACCGTGATGTGTTGTTCTTCCCTTACGCTTGACCGTGATGTGTTGTTCTTCCCTAATGATTGACCGCTATGTGTTGTTCTTCCCTAACGCTTGACCGCTATGTGTTGTTCTTCCCTAACGCTTGACCGCTATGTGTTGTTCTTCCCTAACGCTTGACCGGAATGCGTTGTTCTACCCTAATCCTGACTGGAATGCGTTGTTCTACCCTATGCATGACCACGACGTGTTGTTCTTCCCTTACACCTGACCGGGTTGTGTTTGTTCGCTGCACTGTATTTGGGGCTGGTGACAGGAATCGGACCTTGACCTTGATCCCCCCTCTCCTCACCCTTGCTCCATGTTGAGCTGAGATTCCTCACAGGCAGATGCTAGATTACTGACAGCCAATTTGGAGAGATGAAAGAAACATTTTTTTCTGAGGATAGGGGTCCTGGGGGGGGTCCTGTGATGGTCACATATAAAATGTTTTACTGCACCCAGGCTTCAGATAAAGCTGTTCAGTATCACTAGGAAGTCATTTGATGGCATCGTACTGGCTGAATACAAAAATGGCAACTTCGTTTTGTTATGTGATTTCATGAAATTGTCCTTACTCATGTGTCATTTAGATGGAGTGTGTGTGTGTTTTGGGGTGGGAGGGAAGTGACATTTGCCTTATCTTTTATTTTTTATTGAGCTGTTTTGCACTCTGACTTGTGCTACCAGGGTAACAGGGAGCTGGTGTATGCATTTCCCAGGTGCTTCCAGTCTCTCCTAATCCACATCCAGATGCTCTGGGAGATGATGTTGCTGGGGGAGCCGGTGGTTGTCATGGCGCCCTCGCCAACCGTCTCCTCGGAAACTGTCCTGGCCCTCGTCAGGTACCGCCGGCTGCGTGTTTACTCAGTAACCTTTCCCAGAATTCGGACTCTGCAGGTTGCACAGGGGAGATGCTTGGGTTTCTTATGGTTGCTAAACCTCAATACAAGAAAGAAAAAGAGACACTGAAGTTGATTTTTAAATGCTTTTGAAACGGCAATGTTCAGATAGACGGGACAAATGAATGCTCACAAATATTGAAGCTTCTTAAAAAGGTTTAACATGGTTTAAACACATTAACATAATTCTTCCTAATTGTCATGTTTTGATATTTTACTAGCAAACATGGCTTTAAGTTAAGGTGATGTATCTCTCCATCTTCAGCTCCATTTCCCCGTTGAGATACTGTTGTGACTATCGGCCCTACTTCACCATCCACGACAGCGAGTTCAAAGAGTACACCACCCGTACTCAGGCGCCGTGAGTACAGCCGTCTCTCGTGCTGAGCACCATGTGTCCCTCCGGTCAACGCCGTGTGTCGCCACCGCTCTCCCCCCATTTAGTTTCCCCACGTCTCCCCTCTCGCCGAGCGGTCAATGCCGTGTGTCGCCAACCGCTCTCCCCCCATTTAGTTTCCCCACGTCTCCCCTGTCACCGAGCGGTCAACGCCGTGTGTCGCCACCGCTCTCCCCCCCATTTAGTT